>VTPC01002029.1:16683-81020 GCA_011009095.1 Ignelater luminosus
TAGGTACTGTTTACAATATTTTACATGTTCATTTCATCAGGTCTGTTTCCCATGAACTGAAACTAAAAGTTCTACAAATATGATTGCACCAATTTAAATATAGATTTTAATATAGAGGTTAAGTAAAAAGAAGTAAAGTTCGTTTTTTTTCTTCTATTTTTCAGACTAGATGTTATGTTTCTCACCCTGGCTTTTCTACTTATCGAAACTGAATAATTTCACTATCAAGTTAACATAACATGATGAAGTTTATGTATGTAAATTGTCAATTATATCCAAAACATATTAAAGAAGAACTTACATTTTGAAGAAATTAATCTACAAAAATAATTTGGTATGTTAATTTTTTAAATTGTAATCTTTTCAGAAACACGCTTTGGATATAGATAAACTACATGTAGAGCCTCAATTGTTTGTAACACCTTGTGTATGTTGAACTTGCTGGTTTCAACACTTCTTCTTATTAAATGAGTAATAATTGAAACAAGATATTACTTAACTATTTATTTTAACTAAACGGAAAACACAAGTGGACTGTATGATTTACAAAATACAAGTGATGCAAGAAACTGCAGGACATATGTATACCTGCTTCGGACCTTTAGGCCCTACCCAGCGGGGTGGCCGGAAACAGAAGCAACATGCCCCCGTACTTAATTACTGAGGGCGGTGAAAAAAAGACCCAACACCTTGAGTAAGTAATTAGAAAAGCCAGAGTGACAAACAACACTGGGTGTTTAGTCTAGTCTAAAAAATAGGAAAAAGAAAAACTTTATATATTCTATTTAAATAAATATAAATAATTATTTCATTTTATTTGACAAAGTGAAAATGGTAATTTGTACAACTGTTTTTTTGTGCTGACAGTTGGACGTTGTATGATGCTATGCCTCCCTAGAAGCTCCCAATTACACTCATTTAACTTGACGATTTTCTAATGGAAAACTGCATCACAACAAAAAATGCATCGTTAAAATAGCAATTTGAATTAACAAAATTAACAAACAAATAATGTGTCAATTGTCAAAAATAAATGTAAAGGTAGAGAAATCTGCTTTCTAACATCATTTGATGAACAGACCTATTGTAGATACAACAATCGACATAAACACACATTAAGAATAATTAATTTTCCATACTTTTAAAAAAAGATTTTTGTAAATATTTACACATAATATTGTGGGAGTCATAATTTCATTAAAATAAAAACCTTAGCAACATGCAGTTTAAAAAACAGTGAAAAATATGCAAAACTAATACTTACAATTATTAATGGCACTTGAACTTGTTCTAAAAGTCTCAATTTCAGCTGCATAAGTCCAGAAGGATGACAGTCTTTGTTTTTAACGCACACAAATTCATCTAATACCTCTATGTTTACGACCTTATTCATTTTATCATCATACCCTGATATTCCGAGTATGTTGAAATAAGGAATTTGGCAGTTTGTTTCAACTTGTTGTACCATCGAAATGGGAGCTAAAGCCTTCAGATTTTTTAAAACTCTCTGCAATAACGGCCTGTTTTGTATTTGTTGGTTAGGATTAAAATTTGGAATGCCTGTACTTTTTATTCGGAGGTTTTTATATAGTTCAGGTTCTTCATACGCAATGCAGGTAAGCAATAAATTTAAATGATGTCTACTCTTGGACTGACTCTCTATAAAATAAGATACAGAAATTAGGTAAATTAATGTAACATCATTTTAAAGCTGTTACAAGATGTGAGATTAATATCAGAACGATGGCTTTTCTTTTTAGTAACTAAAAATGATGCGAATTTAAAAAGTACAGAGAAAGAAAGCCCATTTTCATATTTATTTATATTGCTAGCACACATCTTGTAAATAAATACAATAGGTATGTTTCAACAAAAAGTCCTTCACTTTTCTAAAGAGCATGCACTGCGATTGAAGATATTGGATCACAAGCAATCCTGAAACTATTTAAATCAACAGAAAACAGTTTGAAATTATAGTCTGCAGTTTGGTGATGATGCTAATTTTTGATTGCAATCAGAGTTGTTGAAACAGATAAGTTCCTTCCTGTAGGGATAGTTAGATTTATGTTGGAACAAACCTAAAGTAGTTTTATTTAAGAGATACCACATAAAATAAAAACTGCTGAGATTTCTGAAATATACAGAGTGCAACCATTCGATAGGTAAAGCTTTGTATAATGCGACTCGATCATCAAAGAATTTTCTATCATTCACGCTTTTCTTCAAATAAGACATTAAAACACCATTTAACATGCTATTAAGATAAGATATTTATGCTTCTAGTATTAAATATTTGGGTTAATTTAGTGCGCATTTAAAGAACATGAAAGCATTTTCAATAATATCCAAAGTGATAGCAGTATGCAAATAGAATGTCTTTAAATCTAGGGGTACATATTTAAAACATTTATATTCCATATAATTACTGAAATCTCTAAAGATAATTTTTATTGATGTTATTGATGAATAAATATTAACCTAAAAGTATGAACTTGATGACAACGTAAAGTAATAGTTACCATGGTCACAACTTAGTGGTTTACATCATTTTGTTAGTGTGGTAATGAACACTTGAAGCTCATTACTGTTGCCGGTTTTAAAAAACCCAACAGTGCTAATATCTCTTATAATGAAACCGTCGGGACCCTTATCTTCAAGTTAGAGAGAAGTGAACAATCCCTAGAGATGTTTCTCATAGGAACACTCACCTGAAGATTTTTGTATTTTTGAGGATCACAAGTTCCAGTTATTCTTGTGATAATCACCCTTCTAATGAGAAGGTAGATTGTCATGTTGCCAGGCTTGATTCTGACTTTTGACTAATCACAAAGCTGTATAATTACCATGTGCTTGCTTTGAAAAAAAACACGAAAAATATGTCGAGCATAACTTAAAAATGTCAAAGAATTATAATATGAAATCAAATTGAAAATCTATCAGACTTTATACTTTTAAATAGTTAGAGAATGTGACTGGAATATGCTCTTATTAAGTTTCTCGATGATTGGAACTTATACTCGGGAGAAGTTTATACATATGGGGTGTATCATGACGTACTGTACAAACTTCAGAAGGTGATTACTGTGCATATTTTAAGAAAAAAAGCTCCAGTTAATATCTGTCCAATTCCTCATCGTTTTTGGGATTCAGGGTTCAAGTTTCTTTTAAAAAATTGCTCTTTTTCAAAATTTTTATTTAAAGAATATCTCTTAAAACTACAAAAATAAAGTAATTCATTACCGAAATTGGACAAAATGATCATTGTGAGCTATAACGCAAGTTTCAGCTCTTCTTTTAATTGAAATATTTCAGGGCTATTTCGTATGGTATTGTACTGTAGTATTTCACACTATTTAAATCTGATTTATTTCAGAAATGCCTAGACATTCGTTTTAACATTTGCTATAGGGAATTAGTATGGGAAATCTGAAATATGCCAAATAGTTTGTTCTCGAATAAAAGTATATGAAATTAATAGTTGCAATCGATAGATAAGATCTTAGGATAAGATATTCTAACGTACGGTCCAAAAATATTACCCTTAATATTGTACTAATATTGTAAAAATTGGTTTTTGTTGTATGCAGTATGAAAAAGCATCATCAGTTTTCATTTCTAATTTATTATTTCTTGTACGTTTTTCGAATACAAGAATAATAACAAATTATTTAAATTTTTATTAAATTAAAGAATAATGACAAATAAAATTTAAAAAAAGTCTTGCTTGTAACGGGGTTCGATCTTGCATTCGAAGAGCCCGCGCGGTTTAGCAAGCAGTAATAACCATTGAACCACGGAGGCAAGTCGCGTCACTTTTCAGTTTTCGGTTTTTAAATTAATGTTTTGCAAGTAATTAATGAATTTATAATTTCTGAAGAATTGGGATTGTTATTAGGGGTAATATTTTTGGACCGTACGTTAGAATATCTTATCTATTGATTGCAACTATTAATTTCACCGACTTTTATTCGAGAACAAACTATTTGGCATATTTCAGATTTCCTATACTAATTCCCTATAGCAAATGTTAAAATGAACACGGTGTATAAAAATTTCATAACAGAGATTTGTTACAAATGTTCCAAACTTTTCAATTGTCAAACTAAAATTTGAAAAGTCGCACTCCGGAAGAGGTTCTCTTCCCCTAAAGTGCACAGTTTCTGAGACACAGGATGTCAAAATTTAATTTAATCATCAAAAATAATATATGAAAAATGTTCTTAACACCATCACCAACAATATGATATATATTATCACTTATTTTCACCATAAATCCAACTTCTTGGAATTCACTGTCCCAATTTCTAAACATCATCTTTCACTTTGTATAAGGCAACTATTTATCTAAATAATAGAGAAAATTTACTTCAACTGCCTAAAAATAGTAAAAATCTTGTTAGGGGTGTGGGAACAAAAAATCGGGACAAACTTTACAGATCTGTAGATTTCTTAGGGGCATCTAAAATGCGGTGAAATATTAATAGATTATTAAGAAATAAAATTAATAATAAAAAAAATAATGTACGAGTTTGAGATGGTACAGAAAAGGATCTGAAGATAAAAGAAAAAGAAATAGCTTCAAAATCTAGCAAAGAGAATACCATAGAAGGAAAAGGAACACTAACCCCCAGTTTCTCGAATGTTAGATACCTATTCAACAAGTTATTGCTTCGATAAATAGTGAAAAACTGCCATTTGATTGGTTAATTTTTACGGTAACTGTGGTAATAACATGCTTATCTATTCAATAACTTTATATTTTGTTCTAGAAACTAGGCATTAATAATGGAATTTACAAAGAATTTAGCTAAACTGGGCAGAAGAGTATGTAACATATATTTTAAAGATAGAGGAACTGTTTTACTGAAACCTGGCTCCAAAAAAGAATTGAAATGATTAAGCTTTTTTGATCAATGCAGTTCATCACAAACGCAATTTACCATTTATTAAGTATAAACCAGAAATATGTCAAAATATACCCCAATCTTATTGGATACTTCTGAGGAAAGCTTAAACAAAATGGTTTACTATGGTGAATGCAAGCATCAGCTGAGTAAAAAGCAAGAAGTCAAAAAGTAAAGACAGTGATTCTGTAGCATAAAAATTCATCAACTTACTATATTCAGTTACAAATCTTGTGTGGATTTTTTTGTTCCCATACCCTTAAACTTCTGAATACTCCAAATTAAAAATAATTCCAATCTCTCTCAGGAATCAGTTGCTATGAACTCAAAAATAGGTATCCAGAAAACAAGATGTCATGAGACTTCTTAACTTATCAACGAACTCTGAAGGAGTCATTGAATTTGCGAAGTCTGTCTGTCAGTCCACATTTTTTGTCAAATTTTGAAATTTTGATTTTGGCTGTAGAATGCCATGGTGCACAGCTTTACCTATCAAATGGCCATATGTTATACAGAATTCATTAGTTAATATCGTACTACTACAATAGATTAACAATTGAGAAAAATTACATTTGTGCAAATGGACATGCAACAAACATTTTCAAAGGACTGAATTGAATTAATGGTACCATCCCATGCAGGAGATCCACTCTTGCATAGGTAATAATCAAAGAGTATATCTAGTGCAGTTGAAAAAGGAAGAAACAAGAATGTGTGTTCAATATTATTGTTGTAGTAGATAAAGTGTAGGGTTATTCAGAAAAAAAATTTCACTTTGAAACTACCATAATTCTTTTGAAAATCAAAATGCACACGAAACAAAAATGCATTTGCATCAGTAAACCAAAGGTGTTTCAATTCAAATATTGAATATGTCTGCAACAAGCAAGAATCTTTCTTTCATATTTCATTATATCAAAGATCCTTCTCGTATAATATCGCACAGTTTCATAACACTCTGCTCTATGCATTTAAGTCATGCAGCATTGAAAAGTTTAAAAATCAATTTCACTTATATCTACTTAACAAACATTGTTTTCTATTATTATTTCAAATTAGCTCGTCGTTATTGCTACCAGCACCATAACTTTTTGTTACTATTCTTTCTAGGTTAGATTAGATTAGAGAAATTGATTGTTTTTCGTTATTATGTTACATCATGTTATACTTACTGCTAATTAATTAAAGCTCTTACTTATTATTATTACATATATGTGTGTAAACAGTATTTTTAAATAAATACAGTTGAATATCTGCAGTCTCTGGTGAAATCAAATCTTTCAGCTCCACACTAATAGTAAGATTGCGTAGAAATTAAGATAAGATCTAGTCAATACATCAAAAAGACGATGCGTCATTCTGCACGAAAATATTTTAAATATCATGAGTGTATAATAAACAATGAACAAGAAAAACAAAAAAGTTTGATCAATAAGCAAACCCCATTTCTTCACTAATACAAAAATGTGCTTTGATGTTCAAACGAATGATGGTGGTTTCAAAATGTAACTTTCTTTTGAATAACCCTACATAATATAATCCAGGATGATGATGCAAATTATCAATATCCAAATACTGTGTTAGCAAAGATGTTCAGTCTCAAAATCACCTTATAAAATATTTATAATCTTTTGTGCATTTGAAACAAATCGAATGGAAGTTATACTTGCAAGTTAGTCATTAAACAGTGTAGATCTGTTATACTATACACATTTACATAAGTTACATACTTGGTTTACTCCTTTTGTTTGCAAAAAATGTTGCTACAATAAGCCAACTGGATGAAACAAATTAAGTATTCTTCGCATGATATAATAACAGATTTTTATTTTTACAATTCTTGACCTCAATTAGGATCAAATTAACCTTGTACGATAAATATGTTCTACAACATGTTATAGAAAATAAAGTTATTATTGTGATGTTTCTGCAAATTTTAAAAATTAAAAACAAAAGTCATCTATATTTTCCAAAATCCCAAAAAATGTATTTTCTTTGCTCTTATTAAATATTAATATGTTTATTCATTACTCACAGGTATCCCAGGTCAAAATGTCCAACTTGACAACACCGTTGATTTTACTTGTTTCAACCCAAACCACTTATTGTTAATTCCAGATGTTGTAACTGACATCATACAACACATTGGAGTACAGAAAAATTAGAACCAAAAGTTCAAAGAACATTTTAGATTATCACACAAAATTAATATTACCAAACAATCTTTCCTAATAATAATCTGCGATTATTTTACAAATTTGGTCCAATGCACACATTACCAAATCTCAATCTTTCTGTCTAAAGATGGCTATGAGTTATGGCATCATCTATACTTCATTCAGAATAACAAACTACTCGAAATAAGTAAATACCTTGCTATCTCAATAGCCATGATCGAGTCAGTTTATTATACAAGGTGTCCTGTTTAACAGTCTAGACGCGATTATTCGGGAACAGTTAAAGCTATTTTGGGCTAAAACTAGGTATTCTGGTATAATTCGATCTCTGGATTGCAAAACTAAAATTAGAACATTTTTTAGAACAACCTATCAAACGTCGATTTTCATTTGTTAAATAAAACTACTACTTTTTTATTGCTTCAATCGACAGTCCGCAGGATTCCTGATACAAAAGCGTAAGGGTATCAAAAACTAAAATTGATAATAACGCATTAGTACAAAAATCAGGAAACGATTATTCGGAAACCGTTGAAGCTATTTGGTTAAAACATTGTATTATGGCATAATTTGACCTGTAGATTACAAAAATGAAATTAGAACAATCTGTTAAACCAGAAACGACGTCGATTTTCATTTGTTAAATGGAACTACTACATTCTTATTGCTTCAATTGACAGCCCTTAAGATTCCCGACACAAAAGTAGATAATAACGGACTTAGAACAAAAAACAGGAAGCTGTCTCGTTTAACGGTCTACACGCGATTACAGAGCTTCCACAAGCTGTGATACATAAAAAAAGGAAATGAATTAGGAAAATGAAGTGAGAAATAGTAAATAACTAGGCAGGGCTTTAGATGGAAAGAAAAAGGTGCCACAACTCACTGTTGCCAGATGTAGAAAATCTTTGCAAATTTACTCGAGATCTTTAATTTATCTCTAATAAATCCTAACTTTTTTAAAATTGTCACTAATTTCCCCACTTAGTTCAAAAATCCCCAATTTGGGGGAAAATTTCCATACATGGTAACACTGCAGTATTCACAACGTATCTTCAATTTTCATCTTGTATTTCTTCGTAGAGCCCTGCACGGGCCGAAATTTCCAGGTCCGATGCGGCCCGAAAAACTCCCGATAACTTCTTGATCGCCCCGACAGGTCCAAACGCCACAAGAGAAGCCCGATATACCCGAGAGATTAAAACGGCCCGATAGATCCGAAGACCCGAGAAGTCCAAAAAGTTCGAGAAATCAAAACGGCCCCAATAAACCCGAAGGGCCGAGAAGTCCAAAAAGCCCGGCAAACCCGAGAGACTAGAAGGGCAGAGAAGTCCTGAACGGCCCAATTGACCGGACGCAGGCCGAATAAATTCTTAAACTGAGGTTCTGCCCGATCCGAACCCGAACTTCGACCAGAACCGCGTAAAGACCCGACTAGAAAACCCGGTCCGTGCGCAGGCCTCTAACTCCTCGACTAAAACTTTTTTGGTTAAATATTTTTTCAGTAATACAAATACTCAAGATGTAAAGCCCTCTAACTAGGTATTGAATTTTTTTTTGCTAAGATACTCCATTTTAGTGGATTATAAAATAGCCAAAAATCCGTTTATATGCAGCTGGAGACGAATTTTGGTTTTTCATTTATCTAGGTATTCATGTATTAACTTATTTGATTTAAAAATCAAAGTTAGCTATTAGTAAATTGATTTTTCTTCTGACATTACATATCTTAACTATAGAATACACCCCATATAATGAAAAGTAAGTTTGGAACATCTGGAAGGTAATTTCTTACAATTTTTTTCTTTTAAAAGTCAACATATCTGTACACAACTTTTGCAAACTGGTTAGTCTGTAACAAGACGAATTGACCATAGCTTCCATTTCAAAACATTTGTTACAAGAAATTTATCTTATCAGTTTGTTGGTATTATTTATTAACGTCCCGTATACACTTTTATAAACCAGATTTTTTGCAAAGCAATGATTAATAATCAGACTTTTGCTTTTCTCCAGCTTATCAATCCTTTTGAGCGTATCTTTTTGAACTTAATTTTAATTTAATAGATTATTTATAACGAAGATATCTGTAAAACAAATTGCATATATTAAAAGCAGCGTTTAAGTATGAATAAAATATTAATTTATCCATACAGAGCATCTCAAACTAAAATAGTTGAAATAGTGATAAAATTTTTAAAATAGTAACTTACAGTGAGTTATTTTTAAAAAATGAGAAAAAGTAAATTTGTGGAAGTCCTGCGGTTATTCGTAAACCAAAGGTATTGGATTAAAATCTTTGGTATAATTCGACTTCTAGGTTGCAAAAATCAAATTAGAACATTTTTTAGAACAACCTGTCAAAACGGAAACGACGTTGGCTTTCATTTGCTACTTTTTTGTTGCTTCAATCAACAACTTGTAAGAATTGGGGTACCGTAGGTCTAAAATCGATAATAACATGATTAGAACAAAAAATCAGAAACTGTCGTGATTGACATTCTACACTTGACAATGGGATATCCTGTTGCACATAAATTCATTTCCATGCGTCACTTTAATAGTTATTGTACATATAGGTTATCACATCAATATAACTTACAAAAACGGAAGAAAACATAAGAAAATTAAAAATTATTTAGATCAAACACTAAATTAAAATGTTATAATTTCAAATTACCTAAATCTTCTATGATGTAGGTGTAAGATAATCTTCATGTAACTACAGAAAATAAAAAATTAGTCGGTTGTTCAACAAACCCCGAAGGAGTCGTTACTGAATTTGCGAAGTCTGTCTGTCTGTATGGCTGTATCTATGTATGTCCGCATTTTTTGTCAAATTCTGGAATTTTGACTTCAGATTTGGATTCTACATCAAAAACTAAAGACCACGTGGTATCTCCGTTTTTTGATAACTCTTCGGGAACATGGTCAAAATGGCGACCGAAAATTAGAAAATTTTCAAAAAATTTTTTTTACTTTAGAATCGTATTCTACATCAAAAAATAAGACAAACGTGTACTTTTAGTTTTTTTATACCACCTCGAGAACATGGTCAAACTGGCTGCCGAAGTCTGAAAAAAGTAACAAAACGGAGTTCGTTGTTTTAGTTTATGTCTTTTTTAAAGGTCAATTTCTTTTTCACTATTCATAGATAAAGCATAGCATTCTACTCTTATGTAATGGTAATTATTCATTTGGATGAATAGCCACGTGAGCCAAAGGTGAGCAACCAAGATCCATAAATAATAATATTCTGTGAAAGGTAGGTCATCCTATCCATTCCAAGCATGAAACTGGCATAAAAGATGGAGCAACTTGACAAAAATCAAGGGAAATTTGAACTATCATTATCAAAAATTCATTTTTCTCCTATTTTAGTATATTGAAAAAGTCGATGTTATGTCCATGGTATATCAGCACTGCTAATTTAAATTCAGATTTGAAGTAATTTGAAATTTTATGTTTAAAAGTAAATTTACAATTGACAGTTCACTAACCTTCAAGACTTACCACCACACCTGTCGATTATTAAAAGCTAAAGCAGCTCTCACACCATACTGTTATTTACAGGTGTTCGATGCTTAAGAAAGTCATAATAAAATATTCAATTATAAAGAAATTTTTGCAATTACTGTTAAATATTTATTACTTCCAGTATTTTCTTTAATAACTTTGTCTGTTGAATCATTATTTGCATTATTAAACCACAGAAGTGACATTGAAAAAATATGAAACTATCAAAAATTCTGTGTAAAAATTATTCTTACCTCTAACATTTTCTGTATTTTCCTTAGTTAATACGAGTGGTAAAATTTCAATAGCACGATAATTCAACATCCACATATATAATACGGCATCAATTAATATATCAGGACTACTTTTATACTCTCCAATACTAATTCGCTCCTTAATCTTTGGTAAGAACACATCTTTCAAGGTCTTGATATCAATTTTAGTGTAACCTAGACTACTCACAGCCCACAATAGGATTGTAATATCTTTGGCTCTCAACTGTTCAGTTAAATACATATTTTTCGTTGCAACTTCACCACTGGCTTTTAATTGTTCGATACCTCTTTGTATTAACAAATTGAGCAATTCTTCATCATAATATAAATAGTCTGCATATAATGATAAGATATAACATATTGTGGTAAAAGTGTAATACTGTGCAGTGTTATTAAAAAATATAGTGCAAGATATTGTGCTTAATAAATCTTCATCTTCGTAATGATTCTGTTTGACAGTTTTAAGAAGTGTTACAAACAGAGCAGGATCTTTCATCAAATTTAAATTATCATTTAGCGTCCGTTTTATTTTATCTAATAAATGTGCATTACTTATTTTTGTGTTTGTTCTATATGTAGAATTACAAACGATACACAAGTCTTCTATACTTAGTTTGTCCAACAACTCTCTATTTATATTCCTTAAACATTTTCTAAGCATCACCTGCGCTTTCTTGGTCTGTTTCTGTAAACCTATATAAAATATAAATTGTAATAACTCTTTTTTAGAAATATCTTTAAGGCATCTGTCGATATTATCTGTTGCATAGTGGTAGAATTTATAATCGGTGATACGATTAGGTGTAACATGCATAAAAGCATTTAATAATTTCAATATACTCTCTGGTTTCATCGTATTTATTCTAAAACAACATTCTACATCTAGCAGGTTTAATACTTTTCGCAGATTTTGCTTGTTGTGACTCAGTATGTTGGTATTCACGTTATAAAATAAAGCTGCAATCTGATCAACATTTAAACTTCGCAAACTGTTAGTTTTCCCATGTATCAGGTTGTTGATAACATTTGTTCCATCTTGTAAAGAATTATCAGGTACTTTATTCACACTGTTATTTAAATACAACAGCATACGCCCAAGTAGTGTATTTTCAGTAAGTGGTGTAATTTTATCTCCCAAGATTGTTCTACTGGATTGCCGTGCTGTTATTTTATTTATATTCTTTAATATAGAATAACTCTTTAAAATAGATGCAAAATACGATATACGCATTTTCACTGTTTAATTTTTAGGACTATCGTAATTATTTACTTTAGAAATTATTAAAATACGACGTGGTAATTTTTTGCCTATTGGCTACATGTTGAGGTTATTAATTTAGTAGTTTTTTATTGTATACCTTTAATACAATAAAATACCCAAAGGTACACTTAACAACATACTATTTATTTAGAAGCGTTATGAAATAATTAATTTTGCAGCTTACAACTACTACAACTATGCCATATTAATAATAAACTAATTCCTTATTTATTACACTAATTTTTTATCGAATTCAAATTATTAATAAAAACAATCGAAAACGCAAAGTGACAACTGATAACCGCTCCTCAAATCCAAACCGTTCAAATTTCATGATTACCAACGGTGACTTATTAATGCTTAAAATGTTACCAAACACATTTTATGCTGTCCATTCCAACCAGTGTTGTCAGGTCAGCGTTCTTCTCGTCAAATGTGGAGTATTTCAAAGTAGTTTTAATGGTGAAAATAATAAAACAGTAATCATCCCTACGCGTTACCAGAATTGAAAAAAGCGCTTTTAAATGTGTTGCCGATCGTCCAGGAATCTTACTTCTGAATATAGGAAATTATTATTAAACGAAGTTTCGACCCTGATTGGAATGCGGATAAATTTCGTGATTTCTCAAGAAAGCTATACTTTCGTTATTATAATTATTTATGTATTAAAAAACTGGAATTTGGCAAAGCTAGGTAAGATTTTCCTTAGATTCCAGTTTTTAAATGCATAAATAACTACAATAACGAAAGTATAGCTTTTTTGAGAAATCACGAGATTTATCCGAAAACTGCAAATTGCTGTAACTTCTGACCTGTAGAAGATAAATTAGTAAATATGCATATTTCTAAAGGAAATCTAATGCTCTACAATTTCCTGTCTGACGACTCTTCTGAAAACATAAGGTTGAGAAGTTAGAAGAACAAGTTTGACGAAAAATGTGAGGCAAAAAAAGTTTTTCGAAAATGACCAATTTTCGCTGGCGAATATCTCGGAAACTATAACACATAGGAAGAAAACAAATATAAACATTCTTGTATGAAATGCAATTCTCTTTATTTTGAAAGAAATACTTTTCACCGTACGACGCGCTGTTTCCGAGTTATAAGCAAAAAGACGAAAAAAGCGACCTTTCTACACCCCCCCCGAAGCGGCAGGGCTGGGGCGGGGACTTTTAGTATCTTTGCCTCCTAACTACCCCCCAACACGTTCCTCAAGAAAAAAATTCTCCCCCATTCCATGTTCTCTACAACCCGCTTTTGGGCATTCATTGACTGGACTATTAGTCTGTGTCACGCGATCATTTGGTCCTCTCACAACGCTCCAAAACTCCTAGACAGAAAACCGAACGTACCTATTATTATTATTATTTCATGATGAAACTAACAGCATCAAGAAATTAAAAAAAACTAAGATAATAATTGAAACACCCCAAAAATAGGCCTTAGATGGTAGTAATGGCAAAATACAGATTTTATTTTTATGATTGGGCATACTTTTTGTTTATTTTCTTTTTGAGGTTAAATGGTAGAGCAGCATCAAAAATTGATGGGCAATCAGTTGCGACCTGGCAACGCTGATTCTAACATAACCACAGAGTAACCCCATCTTTTAAGTAGATAATATTGCTCTGTGACAACTTTGTGACAAGGTAACAAAACAAACAAGTTTTGAGGTTATGAACGAAGTTTGCCAAGTGTTTTAAAAATATAAAAAAATTCCTGGTGGTAGACATATGTAGATTACAGAGGTATTTAGATCAGGCAGATTAATATGCGTCTGGATGCATCGATAAATTCAAAATAATGGAAAATTAATGTTTCATACAATCTTATAAAACACAAAATATTTATAAAACCAATCAACCTTAAATGTTTGTAAAAGTTACATTATTAAAATGCCGATCAGTAATATGACTTTAATGAAAATAGCTGCAATAGGGGGTTTTGTAACTGCGTCGATGGGTTTTGCGCTTCGTGCTAAGCTCAATGACCGCATTGCTCAGACCGAATATTACAAAGATGCACTGCAGACACTTCGTACACACCCTGGTGCTGTCTATTTGTTAGGAGAGCCAATAAAAGCAGGTGCAATCGATGTCAGTGATGAAAAGAACTTCACTCATCATCTTTCAGCACATTACGAAGTGCCTGTTAGAGGAACCAAACAAAAAGGTGTTTTACATTTTTGGGCAGACAGAAAAGACACAGAAGATCATTGGAATGTAAGCAGAATGGAATTAGAATTAAAAAATGAACCTACTAGAAGACTGTTAGTTAAAGGTGAAAAGCAGAATAACTCTCAGAATGTAAATTTATGAATTTTATAACAAAGATAGTGTTTGTAAATAAATATTTTAAGTTTAATTATTGTTTGTATGTATTTAATTTATTTGTTAACATGTTTGAGAAAGACTACACTTGTTCATAAGTGTTTACTGGTTATTTATAAGGGCTATATTTGAAATGATGAAAAATATTTACACTACACGATTCTGTGTGCAAAAACAAAGATTTTTATACCAATTTGCTGTTAACTGTGTCCTCTTGGGATTATTAAAAGTCTTGATTTCTTGCTTGATTCTGTATTGTTGATAAAAATGGTATTTGTATGAACAGTAAATCCTTTGCTATAGCAATGGTTTTTAAAAGTATTCCACTATTACTATTACATCCAAGAAATAAAGAAAATTTTGCATTTCTAAAATAATTACAATCATTTTTGAATAAGTAACAACTGTCAATTTATTAAAAAGTATCATGTCACAGTAATCAATTGTTATAACCGAGTAATTTACCCCTGCAAAGTCGTTTTGAAAATACACTAAATACCAACCAACCAACGTTCTAATGGCTGGAATGGATTTTGATTCTTTACATTATTCTGAGAAAAAATATCTATAATCACTTTATTTAGGGACAGGATCTAGGAACAGAGTTTGATAATAATCTAATCAATGATCTTTGTCGATTATACAAAACACAATTCACCAAAAGTGCTTCTGATCATCCCAGACTATGCAACTCTTGCAGACATCCTAAGAATTCATAGAACTCAATATCCCTCTGATTCAATTGAGACTGCATTATTTATAGGAATAAATACATTCAATACTTCTATTTCATCAGCAACAAAATATTCACCCTTCCAACTAATATTTGGTTTCACAGATTTAAATCCAGTAGACAATTGGTTCATGATTTTTGTGAATATAAATCAGTACTGCTGTTACCTGAGCACAAGAAACAATGATAAGTCTAATGAAAATGAAACAGGTAAGTTCAACTTAAAAAACTCATCTCTCAGTGTGAAAATGGCTGCTGTAAGGTGCGTTCTGTTGCTTAAATTATTGATTCTAGTATCACAGGAATATCTGTTTTCTTGGCAATTCTAGGATTAATTCTAATAAAACTGTTTCATCAGAATTAGCAGAATCGACAAGAGAGCCTTAAACAACTCGAACCTTTTACTCTATAAAGAAACTAAATTTATTATTCCAGTGTTTTTAATGTACTATTCTAACTCTTCTTTCTACATATATTTATACATCGAATCATAATTACACAGGATCATATTATGAAAGTTCTATTAAATTTAAAAAACATTTTAATAGATGTCTATTAAAGAAAATAACAAAAATAGCGTTATATATGTTTTGAGTGTAAAACATGCATCGTCAATAATTACCATGGAAGTTAGTGAAAGTTCTATTTTAATAGATGATACTTTATAATACAACCCACAGTCTATAAAAAGTTAACTGTAATAATAATTATCATAATAATAATGCAATTACAATACATAAAATCATTTACTTAAGTACATTTTGTATGTTTCATGTTAATCTTCTTGAGATGAATATTTTCTATTGTTAATAACTATTTTTCTATTAGTCTTTTGAATTGTGTTTTAATATAATTAAATAAATATAACTTATTAAATATAATATTTTGATAATGAAACACAATAACTTGTAACATGCATGTTTAATTTAATTTTAAAAATCACAAAAAAATATAAAACTTAGAATTGATTTACACTATCCATCCCAATTGTCTTTATAGTTTAACTCACATTTCATAATCTACGTTTAAAAATCTTATAAATTAATATTAACCATGACTTTTACCAAAAGTTTGCAGGTAATTTACCAGATGGCGAATCAAAAGTTTTGCGCTGCTGGTATTCTTGTAAAAGCACTTCTAACCTAGTAACAGGTCCGCCAGAATCGATCTTTTGTATTAACGGTAGATACATATTACAAATGTAATCCATGATTTTATAAAACATTTTTCCAAAAGCACTTTGCAATGTTGAACCAGCAATTTCTAGAAATACATGCAACATAGTAGCTGTAATGTCTGGTTGAGGTTCAAGATTCAAAAACGATGCCAGCCATCTCCATCCCTCAGCAAGTCCGTACGGATTTTTCTGCTGCCCTTTCTTTGGTTTGGTAATTATTATAGCTGCAAATAGCCTCATTATTCCAGTCATTCGCTTTAGAAATTTGTCTTGCTTTTCTATAACCCCATCTATGTATTGATAGCCTTGACTTAAGTAAAATTCTTTATCGCTTTGTCCAACTGCACGAGGAGGGTACAAAGGCACCAGATATGGACATTGTTTATAAAAGTGGCCTAATAACAATCGACCAAAATCACTATAATCATGCCAGAGAGCGACTATCATAGCAGCATAACAAAAAGCAGCTTCTGGATTGCTGGATATCATTAAATCACCTTGCAAAACAAATTTCTTTGCAAGCAAATTCATACAAAATGCTACACCTTGCGGATGCTTAGAAGCACATACCCTTGTATTTCCTGCTTCAACTATTTTTCCTGACAGCAGATCTGTTAAACGATTATATTTATCTAATAAATGATGCGTATTAACGGCAGAGATTGCATTAACTGGTATATTTACAGCCTTTTTGCAATCAAATCGAAACTGTTTATAGGAATTATTGTTTTCAAGTTCTGTAAATGCCTTGACATACTTCTCCGTAAAATCTTGAAGTTCAGAATATATCCGTAAAGATGATTTACTAATAAATTTGTTAATTTGATTCGATTTTATTTTCTGAGACTGTTTTTGTGCACTGGAATCAGTAGTGTTACCAAATACTTCCTGAGATTTAACTGGTTGTTCCTGTAGCTGATTTGGAGCCGGTTGAACGGCAAGTATGTCCTTTCCAGTTTTTCCTTCTACTTGTTCTGCTACTTTTAATTCTGTTAATTTCTGTTGTATTGTGTTTAATAAACCTTAAACAATAAAGTATTCTTAACATAATGATTTTCATATCAAAATGAAGAGACAAATTAAAAAAACTAAGTTAGGTTTTGTGCATGGTGCAGTGAATATACGGAGCGATTCTTACATTCTTACAATCAAGATTGTAATAGGTTACACAAGAAAAAAATCGCTCTAGAATTTATGTTTAGGCCATTTATTGTTCATTCACTTCCAAATTTTATACTTGAAGTTCTAATCCTGCGTAGTGATATTGTTATTTTGCATTGACACTTAAACAATTTCGAATTTGTAAACTCAAGTGTCATTATTGAATAATTAAGGGTTTTTCTTGACTTCTTTCTTCCTAGCCTCTCTATAATTATCTTTTTAGGTGCTAGTGACAAATCTGTAGCATAACTTCAGGTACATTCAGAACAAAAGTGAGGATGTAAAGTGAATGGATAATAGATGCGACTTCAACGTAACAAATGAGAAAACAAAAGTATCAATTGATTTTTATAGAAAAAAAAAGTAGGAAATGCAAAAAAAACAAGTTGGCATATTTTTATTAATTTTCCATAGTTTGAATATGGTTATTAAAAAGGAGATTAACACATCTGTCAATTTATAAATATAGTCCAAGTTTCATCCTTTTGGGATAATGTTATTATCAGGTAACTTTACGTTGGCTTAGATGAATTCAGAAACAAACACAACAACCCTAAAAGTAACTAAAATATGTAAAAACACTGCTGTCTTGATGTTCAAGCAGTCAATCAATAAATTAATAAACACAGTGCCTTTTTTTGTTTTGTTTTCTGTTTCAGTTGTTTTACTAAAGACAAAACAAGAAGGAAGATTGTAACGTCATCTCAAAAGGGTAAAGATTCAACTATAAATAGGAGAGAACATGCATGTAACGTCATATGCGAAGTTACCTTGGGGGTAAAATAAACCTATCTATCTCATTCTTATCAATTACAAATCCTATTTTTCATTCTTTATTAATTAGAATTATATAGCATTGTTATTAATAACTAGAAATTAATAAAGGATGAAGACTATGCTTTATAAGAAAGAGATAGATAGGTTTGTTGTAATCTCAAGATAACCTCAAAATCGTCACGTCATTCTCTATAGACGATGTGCACTTTGGAGTTCAATATCTGTCTTTTCCTTATCAATTATAAACTATCTTTTCATCTTTATTAATTGAAGTATTGTATTAATAAATTAAAATAATCAAGAGATTAATAAAAAATAAAAAACATGGTTTTTAGTGAATAAGAAAGACATGGTACCCCAGGGTACGTGACATGCACGTTCTCCATACTTGAACAAATTATTTGACAGGTAATAACTAATAAATTGTCAAATAGACAAATGATGTTTGACAGACAAAGCTCAGTTTTCATTATGAAAAATTTCATTTCCCGTTTATACTGAAGCCAACGGTCCATAAGCTTCAATGTAAAATAAGGTGAACGTCAATTTAAAATTACTAGAAAATTATTCTTTTGAACTTGTTTTTCTGATTGCAAGTTTGAAATCAATTTAATTTATCTAAATATGTTGTACTATTTGTATAAATTGAACTGGCAAATAAGATAAATTTCTTAAAAACCATGCAGATCTACAGGGAGCTTAAGAACTCGTTTTGGTAAAACCAGATAGATATTTAAACATGCATAATAGTCTTAAACACTATATATCAGTTTTTTTAATGATTTTAAACATTTTGAAGTCCCTTAGATTTAAATTTAAATTAAAAGAGGGCGTGCTTCAGTACATTCCTTATGGAAAACTGTCCTGTGGGTTTTTCTTATACCTAACTGTACGTCTTATTTATCTTTCTTTGGGTGAAAGGTTTATTGGGCATCCTCCTTTAAGAGCGATAGAGATCACATAACAAATTATAAACCACCACCACCAACGTCCCCCACTAGCATGTCTCTTACACTCAACCAACCCTCTGAATATACAAATGCAGCATGCACTCCTAATTTAGGTGTCTTACATAGCACCATAACAGAGAGCTTGTTTACATGATCAGTTGTCTGTTATGAATCAAACACATCCCTTGCAAGTTTTCTAGTGGCAACATTGTCCTAGTACTTTTGGTTTTCATATGTACCCAATATCTGAAAACGTGCAGACAATAAATTGTAACAAGTTTGTATCAGGAAACCAGTTAATCTTGTATTGTAATCAGTACGGGTAGAATAAAAGGAGTGAAAAAAAAGAATATACCTGCCTTCTAAAAGAAAATCTTGCAGAAATGCGGCTTTTAGGTAAGTAACTTACATGTACTAGACTAAAACAGATTTACTTTATGATTTAGTTTCCCAGTTTCCTTTACTTCAAAATTTAATGCAACGATTTCTCTTAGTATAACCAATAATACTATATAAAACATAAAACCCACATTCTCAGAATTTTTATTACTAAAATTACATCGATGTTTTATTCACATGTACAGAACTTTTAACTATGAATTCTAAACTTCAACCTGAGAGAAAATCTTTTATTTTATAAATTTCAAACTATTAATCTTAAGATATCTTAATTAAAAAAAAAAGAAAATATAAAAGTTTAAATTTATCAGCAACATTATACTTACAAGGAACATGTTTGAATTTTTTTTTTCAAACTTGGTATATAAGTAGTACGGGTCAAAACATTAGACACGTATTTTTTTGTATCGGCTGAGCTCGACATTAAGAGGGTAAAATCTACCCTCGAAAATTCGGTAAATTTTATTTAAAACCCTCTAACTCCTAAACGGTAGTAGATATCAAAATGGTTAAAAGTTGCGTAACTTTTTATCCCCTATCAGATGGTACAAATAGATTTTTCACTTAACTCTACCCACAACCCTCACTCTATTCTTTTATACTTTTTATTTCTTTAAGGTTACTTACTATGTAATTTTAGGGGTTACGTGTTTTTCATTTTGTAAAAACAAATTTTTTTGTAAAGGAGTTTATTTTGCAAGTTAAATATAAGATATTGCATTTTTTTTAGTATTTTTATTAATGCAACGTATGTCTCAACCCTTTTGACAAAGGTGCATCTTTAGGCTTACATACGCCAAAATGTTTATTTGACGAGTATGTTGACATATAGCCTAACTTTTTTATGCGTACAGCGCTATCTGTTTGATTGATGAACCTAATAATGTAATATATTGTCATTTTGGAATGTATCATGGAATGTATTGTTTGCAGTAATGGTATTCATGGAAAAAGTGTTTTAGACATAAGTGTCTCTTGCACCAAGCAAATTTCACTACATACTTCGCACCTTGGTTTGTCAGTTTTTACAAAACAAAAGTTGGGAGGTCGTTCACTTAAATATCCACTTTTATACCAAGCGTACTTGAAAAGAGCGGTAAAGTGAGGAGATTGAAAACTGGTTATGTACCAAAGACTGTAATTTTACTATGTCGTTTCTTTCATGTAATTGTAACTGTGGGTCCAGTAAAGGGATCTTATCAGACAAATACCTAACAAAATTCTTCCATATGCAAAAACCATATACATCTAATGGTTGAATATCTCGTTTCGTATTGTCATTAATTTAAAATTTCTATTTGACGGAATAACTTCTTGCATTATTGCTGGACAGTGACCACTCCAAGAATCTAACAAAAGAAAAGCATTTTCTCCAATATTAGGTAAAAGTGCATCCTGAAACCAAGTCCTGAAATGGCCAGAAGTTAATTTATCTGATTTAGAAGCCATTAAATAATTCTTGGCTTTAAATAAATTCATTAACATTTGTGGTCTAAATTCCCCAGTTGGTTCTTTCAGTACAATAAATAGTGAAGATAGAAGTTTACCATCAGCAGAAATAGTTGGTTGTATTGTGTAGCTATGTGTGGTGGCCGACAGGGATTGCACTAAAGATTCAACTATTTTTATTCCTCCACACTGAAATGTCCGCCCAGAATGTAACTCTAAATTAAATCCACTTTGATCAGAATTATAAACACTTTCTGCCCCATATGTATCTATTTTAGTTTTTACTAATGTAATAAAAGTTTCTTCGATTTAATGTTTATTGCTTCTTTTATCTAATGCTTTTCTAGTGATAAACTTGGTAATCTTCCTTGACACTATTCCATGTACTCGTTTAAACTTTTGAGGGGGCATTTCTGCTTCTGGGCTTGCTTGTACAGCCCATCTTCGAATAGTTAAACCGTAAACTGGTATTGCCTTCTCCATTGCTTCTACAAATACCTCCTTAATAAATGTAATGTGTTCATCATTTTAATTGCGTAGTAGATTTCACTTTCTTATATCTATTTTGTAAGCTACTCATTTGCCTGTTACTTGTCTTTGCACCTCTCCAGTAAGCAATATTCCTTTTATATTCAAAGTCTAATTCCCCACTATTATTAGGATCTTCAGAGTAACAGGATGGAAATTCATGTTGAGGTTCTATATATCTGCTTTGATGTTCATGTGTATCTGTATCTTTTTCATCCTCTACACCTTGAACTTCGTATATCTAGTACAGATCTTCAAATTCCAAAGCAACTTCTCGTTCCACATCCATCAACCCCTTATGCATGTTCTGCATTGTCTATTTTTAAGTATACTTAGCGTTTATATTTGCAAGCCTGAAGATGCATCTATGTCAAATGGGTTGAGACATACGTTACATTAATAAAAATACTAAAAGAAAATACAATATCTTATACTATTTAACTTGCAAATAAACTCCTTTATAAAAAAATTTGTTTTCGCCAAACGAATGTAAATTTCAAAAAAAAACAAAAAACAAGTAACTCCTAAAATTACATAGCTCAAAAAAAATCAGCAAAAAACATCTGGGAATGCAAAGCATAACCACAACAAACTCCGTTTTGTTACTTTTTTCAGACTTCGGCAGCCATTTTGACCATGTTCCCGAAGGTGATATCAAAAAACTAAAAGTTCACGTTTGTCTTATTTTTTGATGTAGAATACCATTTTAAAGTAAAAAAATTTTCCAATTTTCCAATTTTCGGCCGCCATTTTGACCATGTTCCCGAAGAATTATCAAAAAACGAAGATACCACGTGGTCTTTAGTTTTTGATGTAGAATCCAAATCTGAAGTTAAAATTTCAGAATTTGACAAAAAATGCGGACATACATACAGACAGACAGACTTCGCAAATTCAGTAACGACTCCTTTGGAGTTCGTTGAAAAGTATAAAAAATAGGGTGGACTTTGGAGGGTGGGGGCTGAGAGTGGAGGTGAGTGAAAAATCTATTTGCACCATCTGATAGGGGATAAAAAGTTATGCATTTAAGAGTTACAAGGTTTTAAATAAAATTTGCCGAATTTTCGAGGGTGGATGTTGAGCTCAGCTCAGCTCAGCCGAGGCAAAAAAATATTATTCTAATGACCCGTACTACTTATACAGCGTGTCCCCAGATCGACTTAGCAATAGGTGTGTAAGACAAAAAATTTTCGAGTTGAGATTTGAGCCTGTGGGAATCAGCCCTGCTTGATTAGAAACTAATTTGCGCCATATTTTTGTTTTTTAAGAAATTACGCAGGCTTTGATAGGTATCAAAAACTTATTTTCAGGTAGGTAGGTAGAGTACCTTTTCCGTGAGATATATCGAAACATTTTAAGAGTAGAAGTTGTTCAGAATGCAAAGTTGACTAGCTAGCTAGAAATAGTTAGATTTGGCTGAAATATTAATTAAATTTTTGTGTAAATTTTTAAAAGCTTCCAAGTAATCTTGGTTCAAGGTTTGCAGTTTTATGTATAACTCTTATGGCGATTACACTCAAAGCTACTTTAAGGTGCCAGAAAACCTTTACAAAGCACCTACAAAAAAAAGATTTTTATAGCAACCAATTGAAAAGGATAACTTACGATTATAGTAATTTACAAAAATATCCAAATATTTTAAGATTTAAACAAAAAATATTTTAAAAAAACATCTTAATTACCCTTTATTGAAAAATCAATTGCTTTATAATTTCGGGATTGTGTGCAATGTTTTTAGAATTTTTTTTTTTGTATTCCTAATCTACAACATCTAGCCTAAGAGTTAACCTGAAATATGTCAATGTACCTCATTTAATAGCTTTATAAATCGAATTATAAATGTACAGTGAATACATTATTTTATAAATATGCTGATAATATCTTACATATCTTTCTTAACAAGCTCAGCTTTTGACAACTGCTAAAATAGGTATTCTATTTTCTAAAACGGCAAAGAAAATTAAAAAAAAAATATTATACAATCAACTTATTGCAAATAAATTGAATATCGATTCCACTACATCTAAGTAAAGATAAAGGAAAGGTATGAAAGAGAAGGATAGATTTTCTACCTGCCGTCAGAATTTTAAATACTATTTACGTGATAACGGTATGTATCTTTATTACCGGCAATGTACTTTGCAGACATGATATTTCTGAGAAAGTTTTAGGGTACCTAGTCTATTGTCAGCCAAAGGGTTATTAAAAAAATTGTTTCTTTTTTTAAGAAGGAGTGGTAGATATGGCACTAGAGTAGAGTTTGAATAACAATTACACCTGTAGTTTAAATTTTGTCTTCTGTGCATTTGGTTGTGTACTAAGAGACATTATTTAATTTTGATTTCTTGACTCGACGTGGAATTGCATCTAAATTGCATTATTATTGTGACGCTTGTAGCAAAACTATGTACTTAGATACACATCCCAACATTCAAACAGCAAATGAGTTGTTAGTTTGGGGAAATTTAAGTATTAGCATTGGATATTCCCAATCACAAGAATTGTTGGCAGTTTTCAATATTCCAAATGCATCAAAAACTTTCTCGAAACATGAAAAAAATATAGAAAAAAATGGGAGGACGAATTATATAAGCAAATGAAGAATGCAGCAGAAGAAGAAAAGGTAATGGCAATTTCTGAAGGTAATCTTGAAGATGGAGTACCATTTATAACTGTTGTTGTTGACGGTGGGTGGGCTAAGCATTCATATGGTTACAGATATGCTTCCATGTCAGACGTTGCTTGCATAATTGGCAAGAAAACGCAAAAACTATTGTGTATTGGCATAAAAAACAAATTCTGTTATGCATGTGCTGCCAAAAAAACTAAAAATCATTCTTGTTACCATAATTTCAGTGAATCCAGTACTGCAATGGAACAACAGATTATTATTGAAGGATTCAATTGTAGCGAACAGAATCATGGTTTATGTTACAAATTTATGATAGGCGATGGTGAGTCTAGCGTGTTTGTGAGAATTTTACAAAACGTATCTTACGACCGTTCAGTGCAAAAATTAGAATGTGCCAATCATGTAACCGGGGCATTCACATCAAATCTTCATAAGATTTCGATGAAAACAAATTTTAATATTGAATCTCGTCAAATTTTAAAATCACATATCAACCGTTTTACAGTGGACGTTAGAACCGCTATAGTCCGATCCAATGATGTGGTTCTACTAAAACAAGATCTTATAAACATGCCTTATCATATCGTATCGACCAGAAAACGTCACGTTGGTACAGATTATGGCCCAAATGCTCAGGAAGCTTTACCTGATTTACCAGAAGTAGAAATAGCAAACAGATCTTAAAAATGGCGCAATCAACAGTGATAACATAGAAAAAGCAACTAGAGGTCAGCATCAAAATTCACTGTGGCATGACATGGAATGGAATAGATTTGCCGCGTCAAATTTTGGGACCATTTGCCTTCATAGAAAAACAGCTTGCCATCATTTAGTCAAGAGGTTGTTGTACTCAGTAAGTACTACTGATGTGATTAATCTACCAGCATTGCTGAAGTACGGCAGAATCCATGAAACAAACGCAACTGAAATTTTTACATTAAAAATGGATTTGGAAGTTACACCTTGTGGCATATTTATAGACAAAAATAATAATCCATTTCTCAGTGCGTCTCCTGATGGATTAGTTGGGGACCATAATTTGGTTAAAGTTAAGTGTTTGTATTCGATCAAAGGTGAAAATATAAAAGAAAGTGTGAAAAACAATAAAAAAAACTATGTATGCAGTATAACAGTGAACTCAACTGTCTTGAATTGAAAAAAAGGCATGCATATTACTATCAAGTGCAAGGGCAATTAGACATAATGGAGAGGGATGCATGTTATTTTATTTTATTTACGGACATCAATTGTGGAATTATAAAAGTTAAACAAGATGCTGAATTCTGGGCTGACATCATGTTGCAGAAACTATGCGATTTTTATATAAACTGTGTATTACCAGAATTAGCAGATCCTCGCACACCGCATGGACTTACTGCTTGTGATTCTCCTTCTATAATTGAAGCGAGGTTGCAGCAAGTACCAAAGAAGAAATCCAAATAAATAATTACTTTTTTTGTAATTGTAAACTAGTTCTATATACAAATGTATTATTTTATATTCATAATTGCTTTAAATATAAGTTTAACTTTATGTATTACTTATGCGGTTATGATAAGTCTAAATCTGATTGTACAGTAAATTAATAAAATTCTTTCCCATTGTTTCGTAAGCAATTTCACATCCAAATCCACTAGTGTTTTCAGATTCAGGTAACTGTTCAAGCACAGCCAACTTTATTATTATCAGGTAGAAGGATAACCCAGGCTACCTATATACACGTGGTAAAAGTCTAGGCATATTAAAAATCTTAATTAAAATATAAACAACAAAACAAAATTTATTTAATGAAATTAAGAAACAATGCAATCTTTTTCTGAAGCATATCCCACGTGTGCTCCATACGATTTGGATCTAGACATTGAGCAGTTCATGGTAACACGCTGATATTGTATTGAGTTTTTAAAAATATCTCTAGACTTTTGCCATGTGTATACCTAGTTGCTGTATTACATAATTTATGGAACAAAAAAAAAAACGAAAATTCTTGTTAAAACATTTGGAGAGTGGCTTGATATCATTCTGCTATAGTAACTGCTCACAGTAGTTTTTGAAATACTAACCTTATTAGTTATATTTATTTTATTATTTAGCGCAAGATAAATAATAGTACGTTTCTCGTTACTTCTGTTTGAAGACTTATTCTATGGAAGTAACATAATATTACTTTCTATGCCTTTATTGTAAATTTTATTACAATTTGTTATTTCTAGATTTTAATTTAAGTTTTAAAAAAATTAGAAATTTTTAATTTATAACCCATCGTAGTGGTATACGAATACATGAGTGTTTTATATTGCTTATTCGCAACAATAAACTCGTGACTTTACTGTCCTTTGAGTCATACTCCCGCCTGTCCTGGCCCATCCGTGATCTAACCCAAAAAATTGATTTCAAATTGCATCTAGTTGACACACTGCTACATCTAATGAATTTATTTGAAATACAGGTATCATTGATGACTTTGTTAGGATTTTCTCAACAGATTTTGGCACCTTTTGCTAAATTCTGTTATACTGTCTTGAAAGTAAATACAAGTATATTGTTCAGAAATGAGTCACATTTAAATCCGCCCCTAAACAGGTAAACCTGATTTAACCAAGCTGGTCTGCTTTAAAGTGCATCTACGTCGTGTACTACTGGTAGGAAAATTTATTTGAAATGCTGAAGTATAATGGGTGACCTATGTGTTTGTTAGAAATTTCAGAAGAGGTGCTGGCACCTCAAGATGATCAAAAGTGTATGATACAACAGAAAACTTTTAACAAGAATCATTCGTAGTCACACTATTTGTGAGAAATTGCACGAAAAGTGTGGTAGAAAATGCAACAATGTTACCCCCAGCTCCACCAATAAGCTGCATTTTTACCTGAGATACCGTTATGTCATAATGGCAAAACAAAATTAAAATAAGTCAAAGTTAGCCATAATAGGTTATGGGTTCGACATTTAACTTAACCTCGATACTTGACAAATGACATTATCACTGATATAATCAGCTATGAAAAACGTTATTGGGGTCGTTGATAATAACATTCACGTATCTAACATACCCTCAATAAGATAATGTATTGTCGAAGATGACTTTTGTGTAAAATTCCTGTCAGTAAAAATAACTTTTTAAAATAAAAGTTCCATTTTTAAAGTTTTTCACTCTCTGCCCCTCAATGAACATAGCCAACTTCCTCAAAATGTGTATTTTCATTAAAAAAAATTGACCTATTTCAGGATTTTCCAATATATATACTTGCCTAAGAAGCAAAATATTTTATGCCTTACTTTAATAAATTCACTCTGTGTAATAAAATACTTATTTTACATACCTTTAATTTCCTGAACTAATTCAGATGATTTACGACTTTCATTTTCACTAACTTTTCCCCCTTTACATCGATTAATAATTTCTTCCATTCTATCAGGTAATATCTTTAATTGTTTAGGTACATCACCTAAAATGTCCTTCAGTTGGCCTTGAAATTTGCAGGTTTTTATCACGTTGACTATTTGTTGATAAATATTTCTAAATTCTAGTTGATCTCTCCTAATACTGTCGATTAAAGCGTTTATTTTTTGCTTTCGCCTTTCCCTTTCTTCAAGTTCCTTATTATTTTGCTTACGTTTTTCTGCCAACTCTTTATAATATTGCAACAGCTGTTGATGTTGTAAAAATGCATCTTTGTCATGCTGTTCAAGAGCTTGCAATATTAATAACTCTTGCCGATGCATTCCTTCAATTAAGATTTGCTGCTGTCTTACTAACTGTTCTTTTGAATTTAATATTTGCTTTTTAGAAAATTCTAAGATACAATTTAAATGAGAATTTACAGCTTCTTGAACTTTCCCTTGCCTCTGATGTTCTATTTCTGCAAGATACTTATCAACAACAGATGCTTTGTTTGAAACATGTTGTATAGGTATTGTATCGAAAGTAGCGTCTGTAAATTTAAATTTTTGTGTATTTGTTGTTTCTTGACTCTCAAATCCTTCAATGCAGGTGCTATTAGGTCCAATCGTAGTACATTTCACAAATGAATTTATTTGCTTTGATTTTGATAATGCGGAAATCTTCAGATCATCAAAATCATCTAATAGGGCCTCCATCTTTCTGGTATGCAAAGGTGTTGTTGGATTATTTCACTGTTCCTGTGAAATTATTTCACAAATTATACATATTGCATTTAAATACTATTTTGATAAAAAC
Source organism: Ignelater luminosus (assembly GCA_011009095.1). Taxonomy (NCBI): domain Eukaryota; kingdom Metazoa; phylum Arthropoda; class Insecta; order Coleoptera; family Elateridae; genus Ignelater; species Ignelater luminosus. The sequence continues at coordinate 45,154 of VTPC01002029.1, forward strand.
ATCTTTTATACAGTTTGAATTATAGTTATAACAAAAGGTCCTTTGTATAATGTGTAAACTTGCTCAATACATGAACCAATCTGAAGGAAATAGCATGTACTTTAGCTGAAATAACACTGCAAGCTTTAATGAAGTAAAGCATAATTACTAACATAGCATTAGCTCAGAACTACATCGCTACTAATGAATCAAATGAACACCTTATATCATGTTATTTCTAACCTGTGTTCGGATTTTTGCATATTTTGAAATTTAAACTAACTTGAGCAGAACAAATGGTAAATCAACTAAATTTTTCTCTCCTACCTTAGCTTTTTCTATACATTAACATTTCCATTTTATGAATAGTCTATGGTTAACTTAAAATGAACACAATTGATTAATTTATTCATTTTGTGTAATAACTAATTTTATAGACAATAAAAACTATAAACATTAATTACCTTAGATTTTCTTAACAAATAATTTTAAATAAGAAATACAAGCATTATCCAAAATCGAGTTGAAAACAAAATATTATCTCCAGGTTTGAGGTTAAGTGATCTTAAATCTTATAAATTGACAATAATGTTGACAATACACAAATGCAAAAAAAATCATTCATCAGCAGATGTCGCCAGATTTTGTATGTACAGTCTGCAACATTAGTAATGAGACCTGAGAATGGATTTAAACACAACACAAACTTAAGAGAACAAGGTTTCATGCCAATACTATACAACGTTTATGATGTTTCTGGGAGGTAACAGGCCATGCTTTCATTTTGTTAGGTTGGAAGTGTTGCTTCCTTTTTTCTTGAAAATTGCCGTACCTGCGTCTGTATTTGGCGCCGTCCCGCGAATAAACATTTTGCATAAAAACATAAAATTTCGATTTATAAATATAAATAATAGAAATTTTCGTGAAATAATCTTTTAGCGTAATCGATGTACAGATGTACAAAAAAAAGGCAACAACGTGAGGTCAAACTGTCATAATAACCTTAAAGTACATTAAGCGTCAATAAGATTTTACAAGCCGGTCCAGTTTACAATACTCAAACTGTCATTTTGCCACAGCCACATACGACTCAGAAACATCGTAAACGGTGTATACGTACGCATTTTTAGCTGCGGCATTATCCTTCGGTGGCGTGGAACCTTGTTCTCCCAAGTTTGTGTTGTGTTTATATCCATTTTCGTGGCTACACTAGACAATCTTTGTGGCACGGTATTATGTAAATCATTTTGAATAAGTTTCAATTTTGAAAACGATCTTTCAGCGGGACCATCGGTAACTGGCAGTGTTAAAAATAAATACAAAATTGTGCATATTTCTGGTAAATTACAGGCTGTGGCAATAGTTTTCTATTATTAGCAAATGAGCTCAAAAGATTTTTCAGTATTAGCTGGCGTTCGATCGTGTTAGTTCATCGTAGACTTTCTTTACTTTTTTGGCCCGTTGCACTTTAAAATCGCTTTCTATTTCACAATTGCCTAATCGCTAATCTTAGCTTCTGTTTTAAGGTCTTTAAAACATGAACGTAAATTCTTGCATGTTATTAAATATATTTTCTAATACTGTTTCTGCTGGAATTAAGTCCATATCTTGAGATTGTAAAACGTTTGAAGCTAAATTTATAGTTGTAGAATGAAACGCACATTCTATTTCCGTATGGTGCGGAATCAGACACACCATCCAGTACACAAAAAGTAATAGAGCTACGCAGGGTTCAAGCGAAGCAAGAAGCAAGCGGGTCAAGCTAATTGCTTCAACGGCGGAATTGGGTTATAAGCTCTATGAAGTCGGTGTAAGTGCCCAGTAGTGTTCCAAGCGGTCGGCCGTTCCCACTAGGCTGGTTGGACGCTAACCAACAACAACGGATAGTGCCGATTCCCATATAGCGCGTTTTATGGTTCGACCGACGGCGGACCTGCATTGGTAATCAAACCACAAGCAGCAGTACAGAATTTAGGCTTTAAAATTCTTCTAAAAACGTTCTTCTTCTGAATAACTGAACAAATACAGTTTAAGCTCGATACAATAGAATTTTACCCAATTAATGAAAATGACGTGCACCTGTTGGACGAGAGGATTAAGAAATCTTCCGATATACAATTTGCATCTTTGTACAAGACTCTAGGTTCCGTTACTTGTTTAATGCTTAATCAGTTTTGAAATAAGTGTGGTGCACGTGAAATATTGAAGGGACACATGTCGTATTATAGCTGTATTATCATCTAACAAGCTATTCAAGGTCATCTGTCGGCGTTTGCAAAAATCAAGATTTTTGAAAAGTTATTCTACTTGTTAATAGCTATACGCTGTTTTAACGCTCGAGAGCCTGATGAAAGTAAACATATAAAAAATGCACGCACTAGAAGTAGGGGTAACGTTATCGATCATCTTTTTCTAACTTAAATAAACGAAAAGAATTTTCTTTGTCGCGCTCGCAAATGAGAGCTTAAATAAATACATTTTTTTCAGAGATTTGTGTCATTTGACGTTACTCCATAAAACTCGAAAAATTAAGATGATAAACAATGCCCGTATTTCTTTTAAGGTATAGAAATCTCCCTTTTGACAGACAAAATAAATAATATATTATTTTATACGTTCTACTATTTTTATAGATAGTTAAATTTAATATACAATTATCATATAATTAACATTAAAGCAAATTGCAAATTTTTCAGTTACTGGAAAAATCCATGAATTTCGAATTTTTACCGTCTCTCAAATTTTTTCGCCTCTCAAATTTTGCGGCCCTTCAAATTTTGGCGCCCGAGGCACAGGCTTTGCGGACCTAAGCCTAAATCCATCACTGTCTAACACAGTTGTAGGAAATAGTTATTTAAGCAACGAGGGCGGTAAGTACGTTTTACCGATTTGAGGGTGATAGGTTTATTACCCAAAACTGGTTGTACTAACGCCCAAGATGCTTACGATGCTTTTTGCACAATCGAGTTTCTAAGTTAAATTGCAAAATTTAAGCAAATTGATCAATTTTTTAAAATTAAAAAAACGCAGTGGTTGTTTTTATTATTACGGTCGCTAAGATTCATCATGTAAACAAAATTTCAAAATTGAAAAAAAATTTAAGTTTCATAAACATTTATTAATAATGTAGTAAAACTTTTCAAGTTTTAACGTTTTTATTTGTAAGTATAAAATATACACATACATAAATGTGAAAAACTATTTATTTTAAAAAAACTTCACTTCTCCTCTCATACGTAACAACATAACATAACTAACATAAAACAATACCTTGAATATTACTCTTATTACTCTTTTATTTTTCCGCGTCTTTTTTCACCCCTCCTACCTCCAGGCGGGATATTCAAATTTAAATACTGCTACCACAATAAAAATTTGAAATAAATTTTTTTATTACTTACCACCCGCGGGCGGTAAAATTAACTTACCGCCCGCAATACATGGCTTGTAAGTTAGCAAAAACGCCTGATTGTGCAAAAAGCTATTAGGATAGAGTTATACCAATCGTTCTTTATTATTAAAGGGTGGTTACCTATTTTTGAATTTTTATTTTATTGATTGCAATCTTGCAATTGTTTAAGACCAAGTTTCGGAGTTCTTTCTTCACATCACAATTATTGATCCACCCCATCCCACAGCTCGTTCATTTGCTAGTTGCATTTTGACAGCTGACAGGTATCCTTTATTTGAATCTTAAAGTGTTATACAACTTGGGAACACACCTATGAAGATATTTCTTCAGTCAGAACAATTAAAAAAGTGTTCAGATGATTATTGTATATATACTAGCTAGTAATCAGAGTTGAGGTACTCAGTACAAAAATGCACTGCAAATACAGTAATCAGTAGTATAAGTACTTTAAGTAGTTTACTTTCAGTACTTTTAATACTGCTGTACTGGTACTGGAATTTCCAGTATTCTATCTACAAAGTACTGGTACTGGTACTTTTTTTTTAGAATTTTTAACAAGTACTACTTGCTACTTAAAAAAGTACTGTAAAAATATAAACTACTCCCAGTAGCATTTAGGGAGGAAAAGAGAGACACTTTATTTTCATAACTATCATCGCATTAACCTGTAAAACCTGGTCGTTACATGATTAGCACAGTACAAGGCAATATCTTAGTTTGCTATTTTTCGCTCTTTTTGTCCCTACAGTTTTTTTCCTTATTTTGATCATCTTTTTTGTTTGTTTCTCATATCTTGCCAATTATTTTTTAAGTTATTCCATAAAATGTAAAATTAAAATGTCAGTATATGCTTTTTAAGAAAACAAATAATACCCATGAATTCTGAATTTGCTGTCTTTGATAGTTTCATATACGTACATAATTAAAAAGTAAAACAAAAAACAAAGACATTTCACATTTCAAATTCAGGATTAATCTAAGAAAAAACTTTAAAATTCCAAGGGTACCTTTGACTTGTGTTTTTGTTGCTCTCGCGGTACTACAAACAAGAAAGTTAAAAGTTTCTACCTAAAATGTTTAATTTAATAGTATTTCATTCTTTGTTTTTCTTAAATTAGACTTTACAAACACATTTAAGTAAACCTAGAAATTTTCAATGTCTTCAACAGGTTCATTTATAGTTTACTTCTATGCAGGGCTGGCTGGAAGTTTTGTGGGGCCCAGAGCAGCAGGATTTTGCGAGGCCCTTAAAATAAAAAAAGAAGAAACACACTGTTTTTTTAGACATAATCTAATTTGTTAATTTTAAATATTTAAAAAAAATTAGAAATTTTATTTGTTCTGAACATATCGATACAAAGAATTAATAATTTTTCTCTCAAGGCACAGGGCCCTGGGCGGTTGCACCGCAAACCCAGCTCTTCAGCCGGCCCTGCTTCTATGCCGTCCTTCTTAGAATTTTAATTTAAAACTCCAAATGCTTTGTTGAGGTGTAAGTGCAAATGGGTTACAAGAACCAATGCACATAGATTTTATAAGCCCTTTATGGCACAAAATTTATGGAAGATTCGTATAAAGGGGATGATGCACATTGATGGTTAAAATTCTCAGATACAAAGATTAAGCTATTGTAAGGCAGGCTATTCAAAAAGATGGAATATTAGGATTACAAGTGAAAAATTTATGGTGCTTTTATAAAACAAGGAATCTTAAACAGTAAAACGTTAATACTGAGTTTTGTTGTTCTTGTTAATACTATTACTTATTTTTGGCATGTTATTTCTTCCTTTATACATTTTTTCTATTATATTTTTATTATTATTTTTAAAGTGCTTCTAGCTCATTTTTTAATTTCTTAGTGCTCTTTTTTGTTTCTTATCTTCTTAGATCTTTCATTGGTCTTTTTTGATCTTTTTTGCTTCAAAATCCAATAAAAGATGTTTAATCTTTAAAATTTTTCTAACAATTGAGTTGATTACAAAGGAATATACCTAAGTTTATTGATTTTGCAAAAGCCAATCACAGTGGTAATGAATAGCCTGTAAATAATTTTCAATGGGAAACCCTTGATTTTCTCCAAGGTGATCAAAATACTTATTATGAGTACCTTCTTCCAAGCATTGTATCTATGCATATAAAACTTGAAAAAATAAAACTGGCGGGAGACATTAAACAATTGTGTAAGCCTCTAGATTACGTCTTAGAATCCATACAAAGACGATTCAATGAAATCTTTAAATTGCAATCTAAGAGAGCTGTTATAGCTGCAGGGACAAACCCCAGATTTAAGATGAGGTGGTATAACGTCTTTAGAGATACAGACGTTCAAATATCTGCAAAAGATATTCAGTCTTGGGTACTCGATAAGAGATTCTGAGCTGGTTGTCAGTAAAAATGGTGAAGATACGTTTTTTGATTTTAAAGATGACAATGAAATGTTTACGCCAGCAGTGCTGCCGTCAAATGAAACATTCCAAACTCGGTTCGAATTTGAATTGTTGAAGTATTAAATGATAAAAGAACAAACTTGGCAATGTTGGACGATTATGAGGTTATAAAGAAATTATTCATAAAATATAACTGTATTTTACCATCTTCTGCCCCTGTGGAGCGACTATTTTGATTTGTACAAATTATTAACGCACCAAGATGTCACGCACTCAGTAACACCAATTTTGAAAAAAAACGTATCAGTAACACCAATTTTGAGAAATTGGTGTCACTGAAAAGCAATATACAAGAATATCCTTGTTAGTTATACATATAAACAAGGGTTATACTTTTGAGTTAGCTTAGCCTTTTTGTATATATTTCTTAGTTTTATTTCCTAATGTACTTTGTTTTTGGAAACTTAAATTGTGGTACAAATTGTTATTAAAATATATATCTTTTGTAGTTTTATATATCGATAATCATTATTGATAATTTGAAAAAACAGAAAATATGACAAATTATATAAAACATAATTAAAACAATTTATTTTATAATATTTATTTATAATATCATTATTATGTTTTTTTTAGTAAATTGACTAATAAGACACATTTAGAGAGTAAGCTTCATCAATATGTACCTTGATTGTCACTCAAAAAATAAAAAGAAAGTCTGAAGTTTCTATTCGGTAACATTCTCATATAAAATCAAATAGTCAAGATACTTACTTTGCAGTACTGCAGTACTGGAAATTATTCAAGGAGTATTTACTTAATACTGGTGCTCTGCCTTTTAAGAAAGTACTTGCAGTACTTGAAACTATTGTCAGTACCTAAAAGTAATCTTAAGTACTCAGAAGTACTGGAAATATCTAAAGAGTATTTACTTAATACTGATACTGCAAAGTTTTGATTTCCAGTACTTTACTGAATATTCCAAGTTCTATTGAAAAGTACTGGTACTTAGTACTGCAAGTAAAAGATTCATGGTTTGATACTGGATACTGGTTACTTCCAGTACTTTTACTGAGTACTGGTCACAGCTCTGCTAGTAATAAACACGTGTTACTGATTTTTAAATGCAAACTTTATTTTAATCGTTCATACAGGTAAAACTCTATTTCAAACATTTTGAGTACCTAGTATATGATATACCAATTATTAAAATATAGTTTTCTTTATTATTTTAATAGTAACTAAAGCAAATATTTATATTGTATATCACGAAATAGTCAACGCTTAGAAAATATTGTACATATAAATGTATAGCTAAACCTAACACAGATATAGTGGCAAAGAAGCCGCTAGCAACAAAAAAAGAAAAGACTGAAAACAGTTGCAGAAACAAACCTAGGATACATACAAATCGGTCTCTTATTATTTATTATTGGTCCATTTTTCAAACTTCATTGTGGCAGACAGGTGTATTATCATTTAACAGAACATTCTGCAACTCAGACCAATAAGGTTTCTTTAAGAAGTTAATTTCTTTGTATTGTACAGAATGTTCTGTTATCTTTATGTATTGAGACTTTACATATACAGAGAAAATATAAAAACAATACTTATATACAATACCACAAATAAGCAGCACTATAAAATAGTATAGCTGCATTACTTGCACCATAAAGCTTTAAGTAAAATTAGATTTAACTAAATTAATCCTGTACATCATTTGATAAGCAATTATTTTTGGGTGGGTACAAATATCAATATTTAGACCACAAACAAAAACTAATTGGAATAAAAATATCACCTTTACACAAAAATATATCTATATTAATTATATAATAAAGTATTAGCGTAAAAAGCATTTTAAATAAAAATATTGCATATTAAAAACTTTGCAGAACATTGCAATTCTTTTTTCAACACATTATAATCATTATGTACAAAGTTTTTTTTTATGATGTAAATATTTACCTAAAATCTTTTTTATATTTAATATTGATCACTCTAGAGTAATTTTAGAAGTGCAAATAGAATAATATGATTAAAACAAATAACTTCAAAGATGTATATTATATATAAGACTTTCTTTTAAGTAAATATGGACAGAATAAATTACAACATTATCAACAATATAAAATAAGTATAAAACGTGGATGCACTTTTCTTTAATCCACACCTGCAAAACCCTGAGAACCTTCTATTGCCTTTATTAATTTTTCTCTTAAATGTTGATAACTATCATATGGTGGTAAATCAATACGATTAAAGCTGCAACAAAAACATTATGTGAATATGAAGCAATCATCTAATTACAAGTAATTGTTATGCACAAAAGACTGATGGTACCAAGCGCTTCTTTATTTTACACAATATGGGTTTGTATTATTTCTCAAATTTATACAACTATGATTTTTCAAAAAGACATTTCTTCAAATTACGAGCTTCAAAAACAAAGACTGCTTCCTAAAAGGGAAAAATGGATACTAATGCCTTCTTCACTAAATTTGTTCTCTAATATTTACTCACTAAAACACCTTTAAAACTTGCAAAAAAAACACATTCTTTTAAGAAATTAGTTTTCGCAACAATGTTTTACTGTAAAAATGTCTGTTTGAGATTATAGGTGCTGTGAACTGGAAAATATAGCATGCATGAAGAAAGCAGCAAAAACAATTTGCTATCCTTTAACTTTGACAAATGTAAAACAATAACTTTCACTTATTTGAGTGATCAAAAAAAAATTCATCAAAGTAACGCAAGAGAAAAACTACAAATAATTGTAATAAAATGAAACAGGTGTAATTTGACACTAATCAATTGATGTACATATGTAAATAGTGACTGCTTCAATAATGTCGGGCATGGCAAACTTCGATGAAGTTTTTTTGGAACACGGAATATAACAATGAACCTATTGTCAGTTGATAATATCAGTGACTTGGATATATGGTCTCATCCTAAATTATCATATTAATCAAATGTTAAAACATACCATGTGTGTGCTCTAGGGTAATTTTCTGGAGTACCCCATTTTTCTATAGTAAATAGCTGTGGGCCATTGCTGCCATACAATTCTTTGAAGCCATTCATTGGCACACGTGATGTTCCTGTCACGAATTGTAATAACCGTGATCTCATTTCATTAGAGAATGATAACACTACCTGTAAACATAGTAATAATAATGTAAAGGTTACACATTTTATTTTAAGAACATACCCTCCAGAACCACTGGATTACTATATGATTTGCATGATAGTCTCCTTTATACAACGTATTTTGTTTCCAATCCTTAACATCAACATTTTGAATACCGCACATAAGCAATTCCAGTTCATTCTCATCAAATATTTTAATCACATTCAAAGGTACTAAATCACTAAATCCTTCCAAAAATGCATTCATTTGATCTTGAACCCTTTCCACAAATCTCCATTTAATTACACAACTAAAAATACAATCACAGTAATAACCACATTTATGTATTTTCATTATGCATTATCAATAGGTTTGTTCATCACTGTAATGGTTATTGGGCAACTACAATGTCACAAAGCAGTTCCAAACTATTTCAAACTATTTTGAACTATGACATTAAGGACTTTCCCAAGCAAACATACTTCGAAAATAAATTTTCTTAAGATTTTCTTGAAAATCTGAATATACAGTGTGTCCAAGATAAGGATGCACAGCATGGGGATGTTGGAAACGGTAAGAGATACAGGATCGGTTAAATGGGATGAGAGTTGACTATTTATAGGACCTTTTTGTTGACATTTGCAAAATCTATATATCTTAGAAGGTTTCAGAGATATTTAAAAAAAGGAGATTTCTCGATTTTCAATATTATTTTTTCTTTTATTTATTTGAAGAGATATTGGAAAACTAAAAGCACTTTTCCATTGCCACTTTTGTTCTTTATTAAAATACTCTAACAAAATTCCTGTACAACGTTTCGGTTTCGAGTAACCATCATCAACCTCATTTTTTCTGAATAGGCAGAAAAACAATTGAAAATTGTTTTGGATAGCTCTTGTTGTCACAATTCCAATGATGTAAACATGATAGGGTTATTTTGGTTTTGATTTATTTGTGTGATCATTTTAAAACTTCTGACCTTGAGTAACTCTTTAATTAGTAAAATTATCAAAAACCGCTGAAACACGTCGATTTTGTTTTGGAAGGGGACATTTAATAACCTACTCTAGTCAGTTGGGAAACTTTCACCCTCCCCCCAACCACCCCCACCCAAAATTTTAAAGGGCACTACCCCATGTGTGATATATCATTTTAAAGGGTATAAAATTTCCAATTTTTTACATCAAAGAAAATTAAAATCAGCCTGGCTGTTCGTGAACTAGAGACAGAAATGTATTGATTGCATTACATACATTTTTGGCTCTAATTCACGAACGGCTGGACCGGTTTTAATTTTCTTTAATGTGAAAGATTGAGAATCTTATACCCTTTAAAATGATATATCACACTTAGGGTAGTGCCATTTAAAATCTTGGGGCAGTGGGTGGTTGGGGGAGGGTGAACAGCATATAGATATTGACAAGTACACCTACTCTTACAAAACGCGGGAAACTAGCTCGGAAACAAACACGCAAGCTTGCTGGTAGTACGCGTTTATATAATAAATGTCACGACGGTCAAATGCAGTGCGAGGTTATCGGCATATAGTAATTGAGGTTAGACCAGTGTCATATACGTTTTCTGTGCACATTTTCATAGTTTTCATTCATTAATTTCATTTAGGGCTGGTAAATTTTTACAAATGTCTTTGAGGAGCATTTGTATGGTGAAAGGGTGCCGTGCAAATAACGAAACGTTTAATGTACATTTTTTTTTAATTTCCCAATAATAAGCAAAGGTAAGAAACAAAAGTTTTGTTACTTCCGATTAACTATAATCATGTGTTGATATAATAAATATTGTAGATGTGAAGAATGGGCATGTTTTAGCAGAGCCTATGATGTGTGCCAAAATAATTTAGATGTGTTGGTGCAAAGTTCATATTGTAAGATCTGGTCAGCACATTTTGAAGACCATCTCATTAAAGGCAGAAACAAGAAATGTCTTGCTGCAAATGCGATACCAACAATAATAATCCAGCAAGCAGCAGAACAAGATACAAGTCAAGTGCTGTTAGGTAAGCATATCTAATAAGCTTTTAATAAATATAGTAGTAGTATTTACTAATTCGAGTCATCTAACGATGACTGTTAAGTAATTCATTATTTATCCTTTTGAAATAATCACAAATATATATTTATATCATTACTAAAATTTATTAAATTGCGAGAGGAATATTTGTAGTATCCCTATTTAAGAATTTCTTAATACTTTAATTTTCTATTTTATTATAGAGATAAACAATATTTCAAATGATATAATTTAAATGAAACAAATTTAAAGCTATTTCTAAATTTAATAAACAAACAGGCGTTGCTTAAAGTAAGATTATAATGTTTGTTTGTATTGACTCTGTTAATGTTTTCTTAGAAATTTCATGTTTAACAGATTCTGATGTGCATATACAAGTACCACCTACAACAGAACCTCTTGATCTTGCCATAGTGCCTAATACGTCTCTACCACCTCTCAGCGTATCCAAACCTCAAAGTCATTGAGTGAGAGGACACCGAGAAAAAAAGCATTGCGGCTTAAGATTCGTTCATTATAACAAGTTCGGTCATTGAGGAAACAGCTGCAGATTGCTAATCAATCACTGCAAGAATATTTCCAACAATAGCACTATTGATATGATTTTGATTTTTAAATTGAACTTTCAAACAGAACAAATCTGTCGAGACAAAACAGAATGTAAATTAGTTCCAACGGCTCTAACAAAGTATCAGCAATTCATATATAATGTGGTTTGTGGGAAAGTAAGCCATTTCAAATCATAACAAGTTAATTATGTCAATGGATATAAAAACTACAAACTGAAATTCATAAGCATAAGTCATTCCTGGATTATTTAGTAATTAGTTTAGAAACATAAAATATTTTCAACCTGTACAATAAGTTATTTATTATAGTTAGCAGTTTGTATCATATTGCATGTAATTTTGTCTTATTTTATTTAAATTTTGTAAAACAAGAGAAATAATATTAATGTAATTGTCGATAAAAAAACAATAGTTGTACTTAATACATGTATAAATAAGAAACATATGTAGCAAAATATTTTTTTTTACAAGTAATATGAAAACAAACAATTTATTTTTTTGATTTATTTAAATGTAACCATTGAAGATAGATTTGTGTATAAGAACAATAATGTATCTAAAATGTATTGTGATAAATTTGATTTCTTTGGATATTTGTGCATGATTTACATCTTCATCTTTAATTTAACACAATGCCATTATAAATTTGGTAAAATGAAATTTAATAACAAACAATGCAATGGTAGCCTTTCTAGTAATTCATAATGTCCATAAATAAGTCTACGCACGCCACTGATACAGGCGCAGCACCACCAGTTCCAAATGTCGGTACTACCAGTCAGCTCTTAGTTCAAGGTCACCGGCCGGCGTTTGAAAAGAACAAAGGATTTTTGAAGAGTTGGTCTACTTGTCAATATCTATACGCTGGTGAGTTTCCCAACTGACTAGAATAGGTTATTAAATGTACCCCTCCAAAACAAAATCGGCACGTTTCAGCAATTTTTGATAATTCTACTAATTAAAGAGTTATTCAAGGTGGGAAGTTTTAAAATGATCACCCTGTATATATTGATTAATGTCCTTTATATGTAGTAAAAGTTTCAATACCCTTTGCAGCACTAAATTAGTACATTTTGGCTGTTAAAATCTGCATTTTTAACATACGACCCATACACCAAACTATGTTGAAACAAATGTTTTATGATATAACAACGGTAATTTTCTTAAAATTGTTTTGAAAGACTGAGAATGATTAATTGAGAATATTACAAACATTTTCCTGTAAAAAAAATTACAGCAAGCAGTATTCGTTCTTCACAAATCTACCATTTTTTAATCGTGAAGTCATTGTTTATGCTCTGTTAAAAATGTCAAATATACAGGCTGATTTTTTTAACCTGGAATTTTTAAATATCTGGAGAAGCAAGCATCCTACGAAAACAATGCCTGAAATAAAAAATTAATATTTTAACTCGAAAAATACTCCAAAACACTACAACTCAATGTAAACAACTTGTGTCTCGATCAGTGTAAGAATGTAACATTTATTTATTCTTATTAATATTATTACATATTATTTTTTATTTCTGTGCATATGCAATGGAGCGAAAAAGGGCCCTGTTTCTTGGGAACGTCCTTAAATAAAGAGACATGTAAGTTGGATTATTTAGGAAACAATGAATAAACGCCAGACACATGTTGTATTTGCTATAATTGCTAAAAATACTGCTCTAGGCAGTATTATCACTTGATTAGTTGTTTACAATTTTGCTGCGTATCAGCTGTGTATGCACCATCACTATTTCTAGATTATGTTTATGGTGTGAATGTTACACCTCCTTCAAAGGGGGAGTAAGAATGGATAATTCTGAACTGTCTAGAAAGCACAAATGAACAAAATGGGTACAGTTCCAAATACACAAATGAATAGGTTTTGAACAATTTAATAGTTCTAAACTGTTCTGAACTAACTAATGCACAAACCTAATATAACAAAATAAAAAATGGTTTTGTAATAAGCTTTATCACAACATTAGTGCTGTGTGAAACATTCATTTAGTTATTTACATGCCAAGTGAGTTAAGAAGATATTTATTCACTAGAAGAAATTTTGAGCCCACAAGCTCACTAGGGTGAGTAGGACTAATTTCTCTAAGCAAATAAACATGGTAAGCCATGTAGTTTATATTTTATTCTGTTTCGATGAAGTAATTCTAATAACAGCTGCTATGCATTTAATTTCGACATAATAAAAAACCTAACCAATTAGCAATGTGTGGTAGTTGTGGCAACTACTTGTTTGTAATGCATTTTTTTCTTTGCTGGGAGTGGCTTAAAGTTCTGAGTGATTAAAAAGAAAACTTTAAACAGTTTGTATTTAGGGTGATTACTATGTACTAGGTTAATAATAACAGTTTAAAAGACAAAATTGAATAAGAATATAAACATCTTGAGGGCAAATGAAATCCAAATTAAAGGTACCCACAGATTCAAATTAGCTTTTTGCACACTTTAAAATCAGTTATTTTGGTATGGAGTTGGCGCCTCTTGCCTTTTATTACTTGTGCAAATGCCTCCAGATTGCTACAAGTGTAACCTTTTGTTTACTTCCAAATCGCCTTGATTGTCATGTGTGGGGTAGTGCAAGAATTCTTACCACTTCAAATGTGTTGAGCTTCTGCCTACACTCTCATCTATTCTAAAACCCAACACTGTACTAACTTGAAGGGGCAAATCTTACCTACACAATTAAGTTTCATTTAATCAAGCAGAACACCTAAACCTTTTCGATGAAAAACTGAATGAATCTATGCACACTTTAAACTAGGTTTCTATTCAAACACAATTCCGAAATATTTACTGAGGATTGCTCTTGCAAGTTACTTAAACATTCTGCAACAAGGAGAAATAGTAACATCTTTCAGGGAAGTAGACGTTACTACTTATAAGAAATTAATGGAAGCTGGTTGAGTATTGATTGGGTTATATAAATGTGCTGTTTATGATGCCATAAACCTTCTAAGATGCTACAAGTGTGACAAATACCATCATTCTTCTTAGAATTGCAAAAATGACTTGTGTCCCATATATGGAGAAGAGCATACAATAGAAAATTGCAAGCCAAAAAATTTGTGCTGTTGTAATTGTGCCTCTGTTAAGGGCACAACAGATATTGATGCAAAATATGCAGCCTGAGATCAACAGATCTGTTATATTTAGAAGCAAATTGTTTCTAAACTAAAGCATGATGTTATATCTCAGCAATAGCAATTACTGTTAAGAGACTCTAAGTCTTTAACAATGTACATTATCCTGTATCAACTGGTTCTGCTTTTCACTGTTACTACCAAAACGTTAGAGGGCTCAACACTAACATCGACAAACTCTTTTGTCATGTCATTTGATTTTGTTTACAACTATTATGCAGTAAAACTTTTGGTCTCAGGTGGCTATGTTTGATTATTTATGTTACAAGTGTCAGAAGTTGAATTTCAAGTACGAGGTGTGGAAATATCGTTCTGACAGAAGTAATGTACTAAATTTTTTCTACCATCATTAAAAATTAGAAAAAAATGCAAAAGTTCTTAAATGCCAATTTGACAAACTCATTTAAATTATAAAATTGTGTAGTTTATAGTTGATTGCTTTTGGGTGGTTGTGCAAGAAATTGAATTTCTAGTATTAAGAGTCAACGTTAGAAGCCTACTTTCAGAAAGGATGTTGTAAATATTGAATAGGGGGATTTACATCTAGCCAACATAATTTGTGCAATTTTGACATTGATAAGTTTTATAGAAAAGAAAGAAAATAAATTTTATTAAGTTTACTTTGTTCTTGTAGTATGTAAATCAAATCCTTAGCAGTTACTTGGTGAACTTTAGTTTCATAATTATATGCTGCTCAAGTACTTCGGTGCAAAATTCTTACACCTTCGATGGTTTTTTTGTATTCTGACATATCTCAGAGTAAAAGTCATGTGCAATTAAAAATTAGTTAATAAAATTAAAATCTAATAAACTCAAAATTATTAAATTGTGATTGTTACTATAAAATAGTGGGTTGCAAGGTAAGAATATGTGTGGTACAGGATAAATTTACAATCACAATTTTTGCTCATGTTCAAACTTTGTACCAGGACCTATTAAATCTCATTTATAGTTACTTATTAGAGCATATCCACCCTTACAAAAGTAAACTTCCAATTTGTGTGCCTCTCAGCTGTTTTATTTGACAACTTGTTGGGCAGGTCTGTACTCCAATCTATCTAAATAACCTCGAAACCCTGATGTCATATCCTATTAGTAGTTATTATGTCGACAGCCTAAATTACATAAAACCTGTTTTCTTAACTATAGGTAACTTAGATGAGTTTTTATACACATATTATAATGTTTACATCTTGACAATTCAGGACTAATGTAATGCCAACTGATCACCTTCGACAAAGAGTTAGGGGATAAAACCGATATGTTCAAATAGATGTCACTACACTTAGTCAGTGGCGTGCGTAGATTTATTTATGGACATTATGAACTATAAATTACTAGAAAGGCTCCTACCTACCATTACTTTTACTAGCTTAATACAAGGCTTTTTTTGTTATTAAATTTCATTTTACCAAATTTACAATGGCGTTAAGTTAAAAAAGAGGATGCAAATCATGCACAAATATCTTTGACACAAAAAATCCTTCAACATAACGTTTTATTTCCAAGCTAGCTCTTCACTTTTTGTAAGAGTTGGTTTACTTGTTAATAACTATACGCTGGACAAACCTTTAAAATCTCAAGAGTATTTCTACTTGGGTTTTATTTGCTCACATGGTATAATATTACAAAAGGTGAAGCAGCCTAATTTTGCTTCGGAGAATTGACCAAGGTCATCAAATTAAGTGAAACATCAAAATTAAAACTCCTTTTCTATAATATTTGATGGATTATCAAACTGGGTCGTTGGCTTTAGTATTTGGCAATTCTTTCACATCTCATATTGTAATTTGATGTTATGATACTTGTATTGTAAATAACTATTGCCTCAACCTTTATAACGTACTTGATATATTCATCCTTATTGGAATTATCAACTGGTATTTCAGCACCATTAGGCTTGAGCTCATGTTGCATCGTGTGACCAAACGAATCTTCATCTACTGAAAATGTAAGATCTAATCCCAACGGATCGTTTTCTTTTATCCACAGCAACGATTTATAATATTCACTATCTACTGATTCCATGTCTTTCAAGTCTATTGGTTTACCCAACATCATTTTATAAAACGGTCGGATAAAGAAGGCTTAAAAACAAATTTACATTAGGTTTAGTTCCGAATTAAACAATAAAAAAGTATACCATCTAGAAGTTTTCCATGGTACACAGCCATTCCAGCAACTCTTCCAATAAACTTGAAATAATTTAAATGTTCTTCGTTACACATGCCCGAAAATGGATTTATTTGCAACGTGTAATTATCCCTGAAAATACACATTTGAAAGATTCAAAGTTCATCATTCTCATTCTACCAAAAACTTACATAGCAGAATATTCAAACAAACCATAATACGGATTAAACATTTCTTTTGATAACAAATAAAACCATTCTCTAGCTAATCCACCATAATCTAATCCGACTTCTCCTTCAAATTCTATCCATAACTTCGTTTTCAAGAGATCTACTCTTGGAACTGTAGTGATTGCTCGATATGAATCTTCTAATATTGAGTTTCTTCTCACTTTTATTTCAAATTTATTTGGAACATTAGTCTGAAACAATATGTTTACAATAAGATTTTATTAGAAATAGCTAGAAGTCTGATTCATATTTTTCCATACTAAAATTTAAAATGGAATAACTAAAATAAAAAGACACTTTCCATCTTAAAGATATTTGTTGTATGTACATCACCAGCAATGGTAGATCAAGGGTAACATGTCCATGAATCATGTGATACATTGGATGCACTAAGCTAGACACCCATGAAGCACATATGATGCAAAACGCTTAGCTGGCAAAATGGTTTTGTATTCGTGGACGTGTCGTTTAAAGCCACTGAATTGATACTGGATGTGACATGGTAAAGGTACCAGAAAAAAAAGTTATGGGATGTGTGAAGATACATATCAAAAACCCCTGGAACAGTGCTGTTTTCCACTTGCACATTAAATGTACTCATACAAAATGCATTAATGTGTATTAACTGAAAAGGGTACAATTTATTGTGCATTTGTACTGTACATGAAATTATTTATTTTTGCCATTTAAGTTCTGTTTTTGTTCAAATAATGAAAACTATACAAATACAATGCATCATTAACTTTGCTTTAGTAAATATTTAAAAATTCTTTAAAATTCATTAACTTTGCTTTAGTAAATATTTAAAAATTCTTTAAAATTTTAAGGTTAAGTTTGGACACAAATTAAACAGGTAATGCAACAGCAGGTGGAACGAGTTACTAAAGCGATGCGTTAGGAAAGGTATGTACCTGTACTGTACAATACTGGATTCCTATGCAAGTGAAAAGTAGCACTGTTTGTTGTAAAACTAGACACTTGAATAATTAATTAATTTTTCTAGTTTTAGAAAAGTAAAAAACATGCTAGATGTAGTTCTTTCTCTACAAAAAGCCTGGCTACACTTTTGCTTTAAAATAATTAGAGGCACATTAGAAATTTACTATTGAAATCCATATGGTGCGTTATCCAATTCTACACGTAGTATACTCTTACATTCTTTTTCTTAAACAGTAATAAATAAAAAACGCTTTTAAAAATATTTTTCATTTTGTAAATAATTTGACACTTTGTTAAATGACTTTTTATTATTATTACATTATATTTCAATTGGATCTTAATATTTGAATAACACTTGGTCCTTTGTTCATACTATGATTTTAATAGTGTTTTTCAGTTTTCTTCAGTTCATCTCTACTTAATTTATATCTCGAGTTCAATGTTCTTATGTCGATAAAGACGTTTTTTATTATTATTATATTTTTGTATAAAAAAAATTGTTGTAATTCATTTTTAAACAAAGCCATTTAGTAAAAATAAATTTAAAAAAATAAATTCTTAAACTTACTGGTTTTCTAAGTTGTGTTTTCATAAATTCATATTTTCTCTTATAATCCCTAGAATAGGGAACAGCTGGACCAGCAATTTGTGGATTTGATAACCGTGGATCTTCCCACTGAGTTGTTCTTGTATCTAGAAATTATTAAATAATCTTTGTACAGAATTCAAAACAATAAAAATTTCCTTACTATGATCGATGAAAAAGATTCGACCATCAGAATGCACTCTTTCCTCCCATCCTTCAGGCAATGGTCCTAGATCATCATCAGGCTTTCTGTTGGGCACAGGTGTAGTGACCTGATTAGGCATCGCACTTGGACGACCTGTTCTAGGATCGATCCAAGAAGTTGTTCTTTCATTATGATCAATGAAGAACCAACGACCGTTGGGTGCTAATTGCATAGACCAGCCCGATGGTAAACCTTCGGTTAAATTTTGTATATTATTTTGATTTATACTAGTTGTAGATACTGTAGAACCACGGCGTGAAGCTGTTGTTGAGCTAGTATCAGTTGTGTCTTCATTCTATAAAAATTCAAATTTAAAACTTCCATAATATTAAAACTTTCCAGAGACGTTACAACAAAATGTTAAGAAAACCTTTAAAATTTTAAAAAAGAAGAATCTAAAATATTATTTAAAACAAAAATACCTAACTACCCAAACAAGCACACAGACACAAATGTTACCAACCTCATCTCTCCTTAAAGAAATAAATAACTCGTTGCGGCACTCAGCAACACTTAATAGTGGGCTTAGTGCGTAACGTCTTCTACGGAGACACTCTTCACATTCCTCTTCAGAATTACGCGATTCAATAGAAACTCTCCGGCTACTAGCATTGCTT
The DNA here is from genome assembly GCA_011009095.1 of Ignelater luminosus. NCBI lineage: Eukaryota > Metazoa > Arthropoda > Insecta > Coleoptera > Elateridae > Ignelater > Ignelater luminosus. The sequence goes on from VTPC01002029.1 coordinate 64,521, forward strand.
TCAGCAGATGCATTATAGTCAGAGTCGCATCTTTCTGAATTATCATCAGAAAGAATGCTGCATCTGTTTATATGACTAGCGCAGTTACCATTAATAGTATCGTTATTCGTATTATTTTCTGAACTATGTGTATGTTCAATGTGATGTTCATCTCCATTTGTTAGTGTGTAGTTACTATCATGATCGTCAGGTGGATTACTAGGACTTGAAATGGACCGCACACTTTCACCCTGCCCAGCATGCAAATACATCCACATGCATTGCTTACGATGCTCAAGTTTTGTATTTTTTGAATATTTAATTATACAACCCATTAATTAATTTCTTCTACTACCTCCCTCGTAAGTAGACTCTTACTGCTTTCACACAAGGGCCTACTTACCATCCAGTAAGTAAATAACTTTATTTAGTATTTAGTAATAATATTATGACAGACGTGATAAAGGTTATAAATTGATTCAAACAGAATTTTCCATTATATTAAGTTGGTAGTAGAAAAAATGCTACACACACACACACCTTGGGCTACAGTTCACAAATATCATCTCTATCACAAAACTGCACTTATGGCCCTTGGCATGTTAAATAACTATTAATTATTAATGAGTCATATTATAACGCAAGTACTACATTGTATGGAAACAGAATTAAAGCAACTTGATGTTTTCTAAAAACGGTACAAAAACAAGATGTGCTATTTGATCCATAGTCTCAAGAAAAGGGAATTCAAATCAAATGTAGCTGAACGGTGCACTTTTCTTTACGACTACTAAAAAGAAAGTGGCACTTTTAATTGAAAAACCCTGCACAGAATGTCTTATGAATTATTACAACAAATTATAACATTTGCTGTATTATAGCAATCTAGATACATTTTCAATCTCTCGTTGGGAACAATCAATTTCAAATTGGCACAATCAATTTCACATTGAGACTAATCAACTTCAAGTTGAAACCAATCAATTTTTGAATTGGCACTAATCTGAATTCAATATAAAGTTGACTAGTCTCAATTTTAAGTTGATTAATCTCAACTTAATAATTTCAATTTGAAATTGATTGTCCCAATTTGAAGTTGAAAAGGTATAACCATACAGATAATGTTGCGATTAGGATTTTATGATTGGTGATGGTCTGCAAATACTAAATTATTAATGTAAGCAAGAAATCTTAAATGAAGATTCAAGATACTGGATGACTTTAGAAAAATTAATTTTTCTATGACCAAAGTTAAAAATGCCATAGAAATCAACATAAAATGAAGGTCATTACCTACTGATTTTGCAAGAAAGAGTTGCTCTTGCATTCTTCCATAGAATGAATGCATCATCTTCTAGTAAAATTGGATTTTTCAAAATCTCTCAAATTCAACAGCCTATAAGTAAGGTCATATGTTGTCTCAGAAACAGCATGCAATTACTCTCTTTGCATTCCTCGACAGAAATTAAGCCTATTTTGCCATATAACTTTTTTTCGCTAAAGTGCATAGTTTCCATGATACAAGGGTTCAAATTTAATTTGAAATTTTTTGTTTTTCATTAAACTTTTGGCACCCTGTATCTGGCCCATTGTTTAATGGATAGATCTCAACTCTTGGAAGCTGTAATTTTCTGTGCGGTTTATGAGGCATCTGCTACTATCTTACATGTTGTTGTAATTTACAACCTTATCTGTAGTGGAGATCGAGAGGGATGTGAGTACTTTAACACTCTGTATCTCAAAAACTAAATGTTTTTAGATATAAGTTTATTAAGCAAAGTACTTATTTCTTGATGTTCTAGCACCTAAATTTTTTAATTGAAAAAGGTCCACTAGAAAATACAATCTAGATTGCTTGGTGTAACATGTATAATCTATCAGGTTGGAAATTACCGAGCTGCTTTTTCTTACTTTGGTCCAAACAATGTAGTTTCCATTCTTGCACAATGAAAATAGTCAAAACTGGGTATTTCATTGTTTTCTTTCTTAGGCAACATACACAGAAGGAACTAGCTGAAACTTTTATCATTTAATTTGTATTATAATGAACCCCTCTTGTTTCTAAAAACTACACTTTTAACTAATTTCATGTGTGCACATGCTATTATACAAATAGCATACTGATGACCATAGATTTTTGTTTATCAACCTAATCATGGAGTAAGCCATCCATAAATTCAAATTTCAACAAGTAATTGTATGACTGGTACCAAATTTGGCATCAAGATACCTAATCTTGATATCGGTGACATTGCTAAATCTACAATCTTTTCATGGTAACAATTAATGTGAGTTTTGTTTTTTAATGAGACCCCTGAATTGTATTACATTTCTGGAAACTGATTTTTTAGATGATTTAAAAAATGTATTGGTTGGATTGCTCTCAAAAACCAAAAATGATGAATCAGAAAAATGTTACGCAATTGTTTCACGAAAAATGGAGACTTATGTTAAACAAATTAAATCATAATGTCAATCATTGCTGATATTTCCATGAAGATACTTCTGCTTGAGTCTGAGTTCTGTCACGTTTGTATGTACTCAAGTTATTCATTATAGGTAATGAAAGATGACACATAAAAACACAAAGTCACAACTTCTTTTGAATTATCATAAGAGTCCAAAAACTATCTACATAGTAATAATAAAACTAATAATCACAATGATGTAAAGTTGAAATTAGGTAGTTTTCTAAACATCATCTAAAACCAGGATATAATCTCTGAAGGATTTTTACAACTATAGTTCTACATATACAAATAGATAAAAAATTATTGCTAGACTTCTGTTTCTGAACTGTAGTGGTATTGAAATTATAGAATTTCTTATAAACATTTCACTTTGTAAAATATTTTTATAGGGCAAGAAATACTCTAGATTAAAATAGAAAAACAACTTCGCACCAGAATGCCATCTACAGCTTAGGATTTGAAGTAACTACATTGGCATAAAAACAAAACCATTTTTATTCTCTAGCGCATGTCATCCCATTTAACTGATCCTGTATCTGTTACCGTTTCCAAGATCCCCGCGCTGTGCATCCTTATCTTGGACACACTGTATACTGGTATGAATGTTCAAAATTTGAATAAAATACAATACTAATGCATGTCAGTAGTAACGGACTCATTACAATTAAAATAATAATACTGATTTATTCAAAGAGCTATTTCATTTCTTTACTAATTCATCTTTTATTTTGTTTGGTTAATTAATTTTAGTCAGTTTTTGTTATTTTTAAAACTCGTGCTTGTAACTTTTTAGTTCGCCAGGCTAAATCCAAAAAACATTATTGCAGAGATCTACTTACTAATATTTTTATTTATTTCTAAATATAATTGATTTTATTAGATGATATGTTGTTATTTGTTTTATAATTTTATAAATATGCACAATTCAGAGGACGAACTAAATACTTATAATAATAAGTAACTAAAAGAAAATAAAAACTACAAACCCCAAGACAGAAATTCTCACCTGCTGGGTGTATTCAAGCATGCTAATCGCCAACAGATGCAGTGAAGTATGCTACTACAATGGCAATAAAATTTTGAAATTCTACAATCAAAAAATTAAAGAGAGGCTTTCCAGTTTAGGTAGAAAAGGAGGGTATCAAACATCTGCGATAGTCGATAGTCTTAATTTTATTATTGTCGTTAATCATTTTTGCGTACAAGCTGCTACTTGAGACCTCACTTTAGAAATTATTGTCTTTTTTTTGCATTACCAAAGGTGAGCCGTAAATATGAAAAAAGCAATAGAAATAGGTACAAAAATGCATTTTCTATTATCATATAATCAATTGCTGACTAAGATTTCACACAAATTTCGATTTTTGGACTTGGAATTACTATTAATTGCTAATTAATAGCTACGATAAAGACCTCTTCTAATTTCTGTATTACATGTGCCTACTAATAAGTATACCTACCATGCAACTACATTAGAAAATAAATTTGTTAGCAAGTCAGTTTTTAAGATTTACTATTTATTGCAATTTTGTTTTGCATGCAAACTGTGGTCTACACTCTACACATAAACGATAACGAGATTCTGATTTGATGTAACTGACGCTCAAACAAGGCAAAATGTGGCAGTGCATTCCTTTTTTTCAATTTCTAACCAATAGTGAAGTTAATCACTTGCCAATTTACGTCAATTAATGCTAATAACTTTGATTAGAAAATAAATTTCTAATTTTTCGATGCATAGACATAAAACTATTGACGAGTTAAATAACTACAGGTGTTGATATCACTCTAAAAGTGAAAGACAACGTTTGTATTTACTTGCAAAATTTGAGGAAATTTCAGTCTGTAGCGTTCTCTCTGAAACTACTAAATACAACCCTTAAGTGTTGCTCAACATATTGCACTCTACTTTATCACTGTCAGGTTCTTAAGTAGTTACAAGAAAAACCGACAGGTGGCTGCTGCACTTGCAACACTAGAAAAACAAAAAATTCTTTTAAAATTAAAAGTGAAATAATTTGAAACTGTTACACATTTTCCAACAACATTGTCGTCCTATACCGGCACTTTCATCTGCTGTCAGCGATCGGTAATTGAAAAAAAGCCGCGCGAAACCTCTAGTGATGCAGAATGTGCCGACGCTACATAACTTGTGAAGCCAATATCGGTCTCATAAATACAACATAGCATTTGAGAAATAACTTTTGGCGATTTATAGAATGCATAACTTATCAGTTAGATAAATTGCTTTCAGAAACTGGGCATTGGAGGTATTTTTTGTCTAAAGTCCATGCTTAAGGAGATATTAGCAAAATTCTATTTTTGAGTGCCATCTAGAGTTCCCAAATTTTACAAGTTAATGACATAAAAGTCTACATCTGTACCACATTTTAAAACTCCCCAACTTTTTGCAATGCCGATCCCTTTTTTCCGTCTATAGTGACTAATACTGTTAAGAAAATGAACTATTTTAGATAATTTATTATAGGTTTGTTTCATCAATGAATTCAGAACCGTTCTCAGACAAATCGCACACGCAATAAAAAAAGTTAGTTTCATCAGGCTTACGAACTGAACTGTTCGTTCTGTGAATTAAAAACTGTTTGTTTCATCAAATGTTAGAACAGCAATTGAACCGTTCCGAACAGTTCAAAATAGTTATTGGTCATAAAGAGGTATTAACAAGAACTGCGGCCGAACGACGTCGAATACTGACAAAGTGTAGTAATTTTTTCTAACCTAACTTTCTTTCTTTTTAAAAAACACGTGTTAAGTTATAAAGTTAAAAAATAAAATTAGTTTACGTATGTCTGAATATCTTTGCGACATGTTGAATTAAAATTATAGAATTCAAATCATGAAAAAATTTTCGCTTTAGGTTAGGTGTAGATTGACTGATTGAGTTAGGTGCAAACAATAGCCGAACACAAAATGTACTAAACGATTCTTAACCTGTTTCATCAATAAATTTTGTAGGAACCGTTCTGCAAAGTTCTTCACTGGGGGAAGCGCATAAAACAATAATGAATCAGTTCAAAGGAATTTCACAACTGTTTCGATGAAACAAACCTTATAGTAATATTGATTACAGTATTAAACACAACATGTAGAACTGTCTAAAAAAAGTTTTTCTTTTGTAAACATTACATAACGTTTTTATGATTATAATCCTTATTGATTGCTAAGTAAGAGACTTCTAAGATTTTTCTCAAGAATAGTAGATATGTATTTCTCATAAAAAATCAAACCTAAGATTTCTTTCCAAGCTGAGTTACATGATGCCAAGATATTAAAATTAAAAAAAAAATTTGTAAATTTCTGGTTCTCATTTTCACTGTTAATGATAGTATAGGAAAACAAACTAATAAACCAAAAATGTTTCCCAAGTCCAATGGTTTTTGTTCAAAAAGCTGTTGCTGTTTCTAATCCTAAGATAGGTGAAAGGTGATTCGAAGTAGATGCTTGTAGACACTAGAAGCTGTTTGCCATATTTTTGAAGATGGTCTAGCAACCAAGAATCTTTTAATTGAACCATTGAAGATGGATTGGCCCTAGACCGTTACATATCTCCTGTGTCACCTGGCATGCTCGATGATTAGGTTTTACTTTAAATGGACAACACATGCATAAGCTGCACTCAAGAGGTTAGTTCTTACAACTAGTACCGTTTGTGTACAATGTGCCTTGTAATTAGTAAGGAAATACTATTAATTTAATTAATGTGAAGAAAAGCTAACACCAGAAGCATGAATCTGTTAGTACTACTTTTCTATCAGGCGCATCCAATATGTTTATTGTTACTAACTTTCGTATATGAAAAAAATCAATTTTGACTATTAGTAAAAAACAAAAACCTATAATGATTTCTAAAATGAAAGAATGACTAGTACACTTCTTTCTGTATTACTCTTTCAATTTCTCAGTGACAGAATATTCAGAAAAAACATAAACGAATAGGGAATACAAAAAATATGAAAATTTCTTAAGGAGGTTGGCTAGCCGACTAAAAACAGTTAGAGTATGAATTAACTTTTATGTAAATTTTTGAATTTTTTGATCCCCTAGATTCTGATTAATCTCAGGTCAAAAATTGCAGTTTTATGCATGAACTCAAAACTACATTCAAATGAGTAAAAATGCACGATAAGACAGAAGATCTTTGACAAAAATCATTCATATAACATACTACTATTTCAGAAATTACATGACAAGAATTCAGAAGATTTGACAATATCATTTGTGAGAAATCTTTTTTTCAACAGAAACTATGAGTGTGCTACAAAATGTGACAATGTTATACAGTTCCATTGACAAGCTACATTTTTACCTGAGATACTGTTACATCACATTGTCAGAACAAAATTAAAATAAGCCAGTTAACTATAATAGGATATGGATTTGATATTTAACTTAACCTTGACACTTAACAAACAACATTATTATAGGTAACAAATGAAGGTAAAAAAGGATGGTTAAGTTAATAATAATACTCACAAATTTCTATTTTCGTCTCACCCCCGCCCCTCAATGAACCTAGCCAATCTCCTTTAATAGTTTTCCAGCAAAATTCATTCTCACATACTCTATCGTTCATAATTATTTGAAAAACTGCAAAATAATTGAGTATTTTCATAAAAAGAGAAGTGTAATGCAAAATATATCTTTCTTAATTTTGTTGATCTAACAGTATTCTATTGCTTTTGCAATAAATATCTGCAGCTTTTAACAATTATGAACACTAGTGTATAAAAGAATTAGTCATATTGGATATTACTGATATAGGGCAACAAATTTAAATATATGAAAACGCATTAAAATTATCAAATGCTTAAATAGTCAAAAAGTCATGCTTATTGCCTTTGATTTATTATTCCAAACATTTATTTTTTTCAAGATGACTGAATATTATTAAATTTTAAAATATTAAAGGATATCAAACAAAAATGATATCTCAATCATGTTCAGTGATCTTGAAAATAAACTTTGATTAATAATATACATACCGGTCCAGTGCTAACTAGCGAATCACGTCTGCTGTTACTTTCATCATCGGCACTAATATGAAATCTTCTTTCAAATTCAGCTGCTTGATCTAATACACGTTGTTCTTGATCTTCAATACTATTGCTTGTATTACTAAAATTGAAAAAACAAAAAGAAAAATTAGTTTGTACTATGTAAACACAATGGGTCTCATTCTTAGTGTTTTCATATATGTTAGTGAATTAGATTGTAGGGCGCAGAAAATGAATCCAACTAGCAAATGTGATTTATAGAATAAAGAAACTACCTGGAATGCCGTACCGGCATTGTATTGATCTGATCCAAGAAAGGACATATTGATGAAAAGTCTTCATGATGTATTTTTAAGTTTGTTTAGGCTTGTTAGTATCAGAATAGTGCCATCAGAGGAAATAAAATTCAAGTCAAAGTTTCCTATTATAAACAGGTGAAACAAAAGCTATTAATTGAAATGATGGTATTTTACCTATCAAACTTTGTTTGGGTTATCATCAGATACCGGTATGTTTCAACGGCAACAGGGTTGGACTCACTATACTAGCTAACTAGATAATTTTAATAATCACTAGGGTGTAAACATTATTTATGGCAACCGATTTTATCCTTTTTCTTTTTGTTATGATCAGATAAAACTATGTTTGTTTAGATTTTTAAAGAAGCTTCATTAATTAGTGAAGAGAGAGTAGAAACCGAGCCATTGGCTTTATTTTTAGAATTTGTTTATATGTTACTTGATTTAATTAAAAATTGTATTCCTACACAAATACAGGACACATTTATTATTTGTTGCATTTGATATGCTAAATTGGATAAATTAATACCAAGAAGGTTTAGATTACACTCGTCAATTTGATGATACCTACAATAAGTAAGTACCCTGATACATTGTGAGAAATTAAGTTCTGTTCTGTTGAGAATATCAATCCTTTTATGATCTTAGTAGAAAACCTGTTAGTATTTGGCAAAGCGGTTTCAAGAGGCTCTTCCTATAACTTGTTTAATAGTTACGGATTGGCCATACCACAAATAGCTAGACCAGAATTGGCTCATGACTAAAAATCGAATTATATACAAAATGCGCCTCCTTAATTAAAAGATGTTTTGGTTTAAGGCTAGCCTTACCCCAGCATAAAATTATGTGGGATCCAACAGTGGTATTAGAATTCTTAAAGAATTTTAAAAATCTCAGACTGCTTTTTAAGTTGAAACAGCTGACACTTAAATTGACAGTTTCATTGGTGTTAGTAATGGGTCAGAGTATTCTAATTCTGGCTGCCATAGAGATGAAAGATATCCTTAAGGGCACAAATCAGAGCGGTTGAATCGTATTTCGGGTTACGTTTAAAAACTATTGGAGATAAATGGCTGAAAATTGGGATTTGGTTAACTAATTGACTAAAGCTCCTAATGAAATATTTTTTACATAATAGTAATGAAAAATATATTATTATGTAACATTATAAATAAAATAACTTCATTACGGAATCTTAAAAAGGCATACCTACTAAATTTGGGTAATATAATTACATATTTTTAAAAAATCTCATACAAATATGTAATAGTTAAAAAACGTAACTCGAAATAAAATTTGCGAACAATTCGAATAAACCGCCATAATTATTATGTAATTTGAAGATTTCTTTTGTTACAGCAGCCGCTATTGTAGTTCAGGCAATATTACATAGTTGGCATTTTAAGAAAAGTAGTTTAGAGTTGCTAAAGCACGTTTGCACTTCTTTGTTTATCTAAATAACTGCCAAAGCCTTCTAAAGACTGTGTCAAGAGTGGTCAAGACAGTAAAATCGACAAGTTTTAACCTGATTTTATTGTTATGTGTTACCGTATTATTACCTATTTCGGATTATTAAACTCCTTGTTGTATGCTCTAAGAGACAAAAAAAAAAAAATTGAACTATTTGGCAAAAGCAAATTTTAATTAAAGTTGTATTGTGGTTCACAAACTAATAGTTTACAAATAGCATCATAATATACTGCAGTGCTTTACAATACCAATACGAACATTGTCTGTTCCTAACTTGATGTATAATAGGTAGTTCCGTTTATTTTAATAGAACTTCGGTATGGTATCATATGCTTGAAAAATAGGTAGGTAATTATTAATCTGAAAACATTTAAGTGGTATTTAGTAAATAAAAAAGAAGACCAAACAGAGATAGAATTTTTTTTACTGGTTTCTAGGAGGGGTTGTTTAAAAGATTTATGACAAAATTATCGTCTGCGGTTATTCCCAATGAACCTGTTCACTTGCTACTTCTTTTACTCGTCAGGTTTCTGACTTTTGCAGTGCCGAGCACCGTTTTATTTTTCTGACTTGCGAATACAGCTTTTGCAAAAGAGAAAGACTCTATTAGGTCCCATATACGTATGCTTCAAAACTTATAGTGGTGCTTCTACTGGAATGGAGTGGGAGAATTGGTTTCTAGCTTTTAAAGATGTGGTCTGACCTGTGCTTAAACGAGAGTACTACAACTATTATTTACGAGATGAAGTCTTTATATAATTAAGATCGAAAATTCACTTATTGTTAGTTTGTTTGATCTTATATAATTAAAGCTTTGTGCGTGTAAAAATGTTAACAGTAGAACATAAAATTCTTCTTCTAATTAGAATCTTATTTGCATAATGGTACAAAGAGTGGGAATAGTGAATGGGATTGTGTAAGTCAAAATGATGTACTATGACACTTATTAAAAATCTAATGTTTGAATCTTGATAATTCAGAATTAATCTAAGACAACCCTTTAAAATTCCAAGAGTATCTTTGACTTGGGTTTTATTTGCTTGCACAGTAGGTACAACATATCACCATAATCTTTCATTCCCTTTAAGCAGTAAATTAATTTATATTTAGTCATTTTCATACTTTTGACTGGTAGTTCGTCTTGGAATCTCCTCTTATTGCATGTCAGGGTATCTTTGAGAAAATTTTTGGAATTTTTGATATGAAAAGTTCTTGCAAGCCTTACAACTTGTATTTTAAAAAAAATATTTCTAACTTGAAACTCATAGGGGGCAGGAAAATTTTAAACATATCACTGTATTGATTAGTAATGAATGTTTTTGTTATTATTTCAATAGAAAAGAAACACCAACTCTTAAGAAAATGACAAATTTTGAATTTTTGCTTGTAACAAAAGATCACCAACTTTTGTTTTCAGCAGTGAATTTGTCTTGAAAAATTAAAAGATAATGGTGCAACCGTAATCTCTCTATATTTAATAATAACTGAAATATATATATGAATACATTGAAAATGAAACACTGTATTTACCATCAGTAATTCACAGGATATACCTGAAGAGTGTCCTGTTCATACAGACTAAATTCCAAAAAAAAGCCCCAAAATGAAATTAAATTCGTTCATTTAACCAGAAAAGAAAGATCCTAAAAGTGAGCTATCTTCATAAATAGAATGGGATTTACACACAATATGTTGTTAAGGTATCTCAATTTCAGCACTTGGCCTTTTTAAACCAGACACTCTTTCAAATCTGATTTTAAAACAATTGCCAAAAAACAACTGAATTACTGTATATAGGTTCACAAAATATCACTCTTGAAAAAAGTAAAGCAAACTGATCATCCAATAAAAATCATATTAGTAATACTCACCTAAATGTAGGCCTTTCCCATTGTGTAGTTCTAGCTAAATGATTTACATAATATGTACGACCGTTTGCATCCTGCCTTTCTTCCCATCCAGGGGGTAAAGGAATTGTATTAGAATCATTCGTGTTTACAAAAATAGGCTATAAGCAAAATTATAAAACAGATTTTAAAAAACTATTTTAATATGATAATACTAAAAATAAGCTTTTTTACCTGCGCAGCAGTTTCGGCGGTATAATTATTAAGAATTTCCCAATCGCGATCATCTGACACTTCTTCAGTTGCTTCTGGTGCAGTCGAACCATCACGTATGTAAGCGTGATATATTTCTAAGTGGCCACGAACCCTCGACCTAGCACTGTAACCACTACATAAGCACCATCGGTGCAACCCAACAAAAAGTTAGCATGCAAAACATCAAGCTGTAGAAAAGTATATAAATGTTTGAAAAAAAAGTAATGTTTTTAATAAAATCGATACACCTTAGTAGAAAGAAAGGAAACTGTTATTTATATTAAAGAATTTAACTTAAAACATAGATGTATTGGATGTTTCTTACAAAAATTTAAATACAAATTTCTACTTCTGAAAAGGCTAGTAATCAAATACTATAATTATTAATAAAAGATAATAATGTCTGTTACAGTTTTATTTAACGTATCATTACATTAGTGGAATAGTTTTTATTTGACTTTTATGATGCCATTAAATAAAATGCTTTATTCAAAATAACAAATTCTTGATTGAATAATTGCAATTTACATTCAAATTTTACTGTTTGATTGGTTAATTGCAGGATTAACTTGACTATTTGATTAACTATGCTTTATGCAACCGGGCCTAAACTAGGCCGTAGGTTGTGCTAGGTTCGATGTGCACTGGACCCAACAGATTCCACTTGGCTGGAGAATCTCATTACTTGTTATATAAACTTCATATTATTTTTTATATTCAATTTAGATTATTTATTAAAAATCAATTACATCCAAGAAATGTATATTTAAAATTCTGACAAAGGGTAACACAATGATAGACATGAGTCTCTAACTAAAAAGGTTTTTCTATTATCATCAAATTTTAGCAGTCTGATAGAGATTAAAATAAAGTAGTCGAGAGTATTGTATGTACTAATTGAATAAATTCGAGGGTTTTAAGGATGGTGGGTGTTTTATTTTCATGTTAAGTGCTTTAGTAACTATAGGACAATTTGTAGAAAAGAAAATAACTAGGTTATGAGATTAAGTGTTAATTAATATTCAGTTTTTGCTAGTTTCTATAAGTAGTATTGTTTTTGTCTATCAACAATTTCTTTCCAAAATTGCTCAGTTAATACTATTCATTTTTATTATTAACAAGCATTATAATATGTATAGTTTATTTTTAAATTATAGAATTCAGAGTAGGCTTTGCTTTCCTTTTATTGTTGCACTGTAAAAACTGATTCAGATTATTAATGTCCTATCAGTTACAATCATTTAAGAGAAATAATTTTATTATTATATTTTTTGCATAAAATTTCAAATAATCATAACTGTGAATAGTAATTAACAATAAAGTAAAAAATGAAAATATTATAACACAACTCTTTCTAATAATACACATAGTGATGGGAATAACGTTCCAAATGTTCTCGTGACAGAAAAATAATGTGACAAAATCATAATTATAAATAGGTATTTAAATTTGATAAACAAGTACAGAAGAATTTGAAAACTATTTACACAAATGTCATTTACTTGCTAATAAACCTAATAAGATTGTGCAAGGTAAAGTACCCTTAGGCCTACTTTCTCAAAACTGAATTTTAAGCTAACTGAAACAGTCATGTTTATGTGTGTATAAACTGCAAACATATACTAATGAAGCTGGCCATAATTCCAAATTATAAAAAAGCAAGGCAAACCATGGATATTTGATGTATTTCACCCTGTCTGTACAGCTTAGAAAATCGATAAAAGTTAGGTAAAAATGAATTTTAAGTTATATTCTTTGGCATATTCCACTTGTTGAAAGTTGACCATTAATTGACCTTGAAGACGTTCATCGCATCACAAATTAACAATACTATTTTGTTTCCCCCTTGAAACGAAATACCTTTTATTTGAAACATTTGTTTTACAAATGCATTGTTTTCAAGATATTCCAGTGCCTCAATTTAGAAAATTCACCCTGTATACAGGGTGTAAATAAATAACACCAAAAAACTGTTAAGGTAAATTCCTAGTGACTAGACAAGTATTTTGTTCAAATGAAACCTCCAGTCGATTCATCTTCGTCACGGAGTTATCAGCCTTCAAAGTTAGGTGCAGACATTGGCCACATTTTGTTGTCTAATTGAGCTTATTGTACGAAAAAGTCCTTTTCAAAACTAAAGTTGTTCTTGTGTTGTGTCTGCGTAATCATAGTAAGACTTACATACTGTAAACATTAAAAAATATTAATGAAATTTATTTTCAGCAGCATTGTAAACAATGGTCTATACTGTTCAACAAGACACATTTATCGTTATGTCTTATTACCGGAATGGTGTAGTTCACAAGGGAAATTGAACATATTCTATTCAAGCTTGCAAATGCTGATGTTAATGTTCCGGATAACATTTTAGTTTTTCACATTGAAGATGTAGTTAAGTCGATTTGCGAGAACAGGATCTGCTGAGAAGGATAAATCTTCAGGAAGACCTGCTCTAAGTGCGGAAGTTGTCCAAGAAGTGAGACAAGTAATTGAAAAAATCCACAAACCTCACTCCACAAAATTTCACTTCAAACAAATATCCCTTTAAGTACTTGCCAGAAAATTGTTAAAAAACAACTAAAGTTATATCCTTACAAAATAACAACTATGCAAGAACTTACACCACCAGATTATGGTAATCGAAGAGAATATGGTTTGAGAACAATATGAACAATGATTTACTGGATTTATCTTTTTACTTTGATAAGGCTTGGTTCCATTTATCTGGGTATGTAAATTCGCAGAATTTTAGAATATGGAATGCTGGAGATCCTCACCATCTTGTTGAGACATCTCTACATTCCAACCAACCAACTAAGCTGGGTTTACAAAAGAAAAATGGAGAATTTAAACGAATTGATGGAAAAAATTACAAATCAGTGTCATGACATTGAGCAGCAAGTACTTCAAACTATCTTTGAAAATAAGAAACGACGAGTAAGAGCATATCTAAATCACAATCGGGAGCATTTCCAAATGTTTATGTGAAATGTATGTAAGATAAGGGAAGCTTTATTCGTTTTTGAATAAATAAATAATAAATTATGTTAAAAATTTCTTAAAAGTTATTTTTTAATTACTGCTCTTTATGTTATTAACCCATTGCGATCGTATTATTATTTATGTTGTTAGCTATTGACAACTGATTTCACCACCAAGTCCTAAACAATTACTTTAGTAATTCTTATCTAAAGAAACGTCTTAAGTCGATGCTTTGTGTGAAATGGGTTTCACCATTATAAACATTTTTTATTTAAGAAATTCCTTCTTAAGCTTTGAATTTTTAAGGTCTTGTTTGTCCTTATGTTGCCGTTTACGTACAATTGAACTACTACCTACATGCGCTTGCGTTTAACGAAGATTTAACCTTATTTATTATTATCACTTATGTTAAAAGCGTGATTTTATTTTTAACACACCATACTGTCTTTCTATTACATTTCTTGTTGTAAAATGGGCACGATTATAATTGAATTGAGCGTTATTTGTGGGATGGAGAAGATAATTCTACAATTGAAAAATATATACCTATGAAGTATCAACATTTTATTGCACAGTACAAAATAAATAAGTTATACAGTTTGTCTTAGGCAACTAGGAACATAGCCGCTATTGTTGTATACGTATCAAAGGTTATGAAACAATCGTACAAAGCTCATACTGTAAAAAAACCATAGAAACCAACTAAATTAAAGAAACTCGTATTAAAAGCATTTTAATAATCTGAGATCATTTAATAACTACAAAATACAAAAAAATAAGTATTTACATACAATAAAACAAACCTTTCAGTAATTCTAAATTATTTAACTCTCCCAAAAATAGGAATATTTATAATTAACGTTCAAATAAGACACCTGCCTAAGGCAAACAATAGCCCAGACAATCGTAAAATTTTTGCCTAACATTTCTTACATTTCTTAATGTGATAGAAGGAGTGACAGAGTTAATAGCTTGGATAATTTTTTCTCTGAACTTTTCCAACGCATGCGCTCTCGTTTCTTCTTGGCGATAAATGACGTTTTTAATGTCTCCATAAAAGAAGTCATTTACCAATAAATCAGACGACCTTGGCGGCAAGCTGATCCTTTTTCTAGACTTGTTAAGTGGTTAGGAAAAGTATTATTTAAAAATTTCTGTACTTCCGCAGTTTTATGAGCGGAGCCATCTCTATAACCGTTTCGCAGTAATCCATTCTTCTCATTTGATCTTTAGGAAATAATTGTTGAGTTTTCTCAATTTTGAAACATTTATAATTGTTTTCTTTCAAAATTTTGCAAACAGTGTCTTTGCTAATGTCTAAAACCTCACCAACTTGCCTAATTGCAGCACATACAGTTACCTGCTGATTTTCTGCCTCCTCCGTTTTGTCACGAACAATTCTATTTTTATAAAGGTTTGGTGAAACGCACCCAAACCTTTCAAAATTCAAAATTATTTTGCCAATGGTTGTAACCGACGACGGTGGAGGTCAGTTTTCAAACACATTAACGAATAAATTGGTTATGTCAGGATAAGAATTTCCCAAATAATGCTATTTTACAACTGGAATTTTTTCTGGAATTCAATAAACATCCATTTTTCTTGAAAAATCAAATAAAAAATTTAATAACAACGATAACACAAGCATAGATAGTAACAAAATCAAACTGCCAAAATTTTCAGATTGACATATCCTCATGATATTATTCTTTTTTAATTGAGTGAAAGGTACCTACTAGTTTTGTAATTTTTATTAAAACAATCATATTAAAATAGCAAGTTTGCGTTAGCTAGACTACGTAAGACAAGACAAGCTGTATTTTGTTTAGTTTTAGTGCTTTTATTGTTAGCGATTGGTCTGTAACCTTGGCTATGTTCCTAGTAGCCTAAGACAAACTGTATTTCACATCCAATTTAATAGTTAGTAATAGCTGGTTCATTGGCAACAATGCTTAATTTCTAAAATAATTTACAAAACAAAAGTAGTAATCATAAAAGTCAAGGGATTGAAAATAATCTTGACGTTCACGTATAATACGCGGACGTGGGACATTGTCTTCTGAATCGGAAGAATCAAATCTGTTCAAATTTTCCATGAAGATCACAGCATGCATATTTAAAGTAAATTACAAAACAAATCACAAAGTAAATAACAAAATAAATTATTAATATAGTAATAAAT
>VTPC01002029.1:86020-99836 GCA_011009095.1 Ignelater luminosus
AATTGTTTTTATTAGTTTAATTTGCAATAGAAAATATTGCAAAATTTCAAATGTGGGTTTTAAGCCTTTTAAACCGTGACGCAGTTGGCCTTTCTTACGTGATTGGTGTACTTCTCGAACAGGCGGCGGCGTTACACGAAACCTGTGACGAAGCATGCATGAACATTGTAGTCATGGGAAGAGGAAAGTTGTAATTCAGATTATTAACCAATCGGATTTTTCGTTTTTTCCTTCGTGAATAAGCGCCATCTGTTGGTTTATATTGTATTAAACAGGCCGGTGACGTCATGAATTTTAAAGCGCGAAATTAATATTATTTATTTATTTTTTAATAGAAAATATACATTTTTTGCACAAATAAATTTCTTATTCCTGATCGATTTTTAAAATAAAAAAATTACAAGCAAGTTCCCCATTTTAAATAACATGACATTTAGATTATTCATTCACTCACTCAATAAAAAATAAAATTTCCTAATATGGTGGTGCATATAGTACCAACCATCAATTTGATAGCTGCTTGTTAAAGCGAACAAAGTTTAGCTTGTTTAATTATTTCATATGTCTCAGTCAAATCAAGAAATACTTGGCAATTTCAAACTTGGAAAAGTATCTAGCAATAATTTGTCAGACTTCCATGGCTAGGTCTCATCTAAAAACAACTTGAACAGATTTTATAGTTTAATCACTCGTGTGTGAAAATTTTCAGTTTTATCATTAATCAAAATATAAATTAACAAAAATAAATCACGGTTTGCCTTCCCATTTTATAATTTGGAATGGATCACATTATTATGTTGTGGCCTGCTCTGAATTCTATAATAAACAAAATTTACTAAGCAACAGAAAAAGAAATAGTTTCATTTGCAAGCAGCCAATTAGAAGGACTACTATGAAATATATAAGGTTAGATTTTGCAACTTATCACCGTGCATTAACTAAGGTATATGTACAGAGTGTTCACTGTTCATACAAACAAAATCACAATTTTGTAAAAGAAGTTTAAAGATATGTACTTTCGAAAAGTTAACATGTGGTTGTCAAAAGTGCGATTTTATAACAAAATATAAAATTTAGCAAACATTGGACATTCATAGTTCAGTGGTTGTAGATGTTAAAGGAGATCAACAATGAGGCCCCAGATGAATTGAACAGGAGGAAGAACTTTTTAATTTTTAACTTAATGAAAAACTGTTATGCTTCATAAAGTTTTGCTTATTCCAAAACTACTACTGATAATCAAGCAAATTAGAAAAAATACAAAAATTAGAAAAAAAAAGATTGTGCTAAAGTTCCATAGCTCCACCAGTTCCAGAACACTGATAAATCAGATAAACTTTGTGTGTTATAAAGTTAACATTGCTTTTAATTAATTTGCAATATTGTCTTAATGGCAATCAAGTTTTTCAAGAAACTTAACATATTTTTGTAAACAAATAAGTAGTACAGTGGTGCATTTTTAATGACTAATAATTCGCATGCAATAAATGCTCAACGCCAATTTATAAAATTGCACAAGTAATATGATATGATAAATTACAAAATCCCACCTATTTATAATCTTTTACAATTGCATAAATTTAAATGTACTCGATGAATCGCCTTACCTTCTTGGTCTTAATATATATTTTTTGGGTGGAATTACTCTGCCTTCTTGTTCTTTTGGAAGATTGATTAAAGTTAATTCCACCATACCAAGAAAATCATCACGTGTTAGCCTATTTTCGTCAAAAACTTGCAATACTAGTTTATGTTCTGCAGGTTTAACCTAGAAGGATAAAATAACACATATTAAAAATAAAAATAAAGGTTATTGTGCAAAACTTACTCGAAAAATAAATTCTTCATCCCATACTGGATTAAGCGTCTGAAATTTAAAAAAGAAATATTGTCAGTAATTTAATATACTTGGTGTGAAAATGATTTGGAACATATTTAATAACTAGACTGAGGATGACCAGAAGTAAAGAGTCAGTTCAAGGTTCAGATGAACTGTAAAACTAACACTATCATGTGTGCTCACATTCAGTCTCGGTCAGATTTATTATAGTGAGAATTTAGGCATTACTTAGTTATTATGCATTTGTTAATACCTTTAGCACAGCAATGGGCACGAAAGCTTGATAATGAGCAAAGCTTTCACAGGCTAGAAGGTATGCTACGTGGCATACAGGCAGTTGTACAAGATAAACAATGTGTATATAAAAAGTTTTCTTATCAAGTAACCTATGAAAACAAAATGATGTGTCTGTGATTAATCCATTCAGATAGTTGGATTATCATTGTTATCAAGCTGTCAAACTGGGATTTATTGGTCAATCGTTACAAATTAATCTCAAATTGAAAACTGGTGCTGACAATAGAACAAAATATTTATTTTAGAAGTTTATTTCCATATTTTGTTAATTTAATTAAACTGAATCTAATTAAATTACATACTTCATTGCAAAGATTGTTTGCGCATAGCCTTGAAGAATTCACAAATAGTATTCGCATCTACTTTTAACACTAGCCAATGGTCATGGAAACCATTTCATGCTACCATCAGTACTAAGTCAGATATGTCAGAAAATGGTTATCGTTTTTCAGTTTAAAATTAATGGCAAAATCGCATAATGTTGTGCTTTTACTATTGAATGGTTACATCCTACATAAATAGTACAAACTTACCTTCTTTTTGGTTTTCGTGAGTACAGAGTCCACCGTTTCATCTCCATTTATAGTACTTAAATCTACTCTAACATATGGATCACTAAAACAAAATTATACAGTAAGTTTTATTGTTTTATAACTATAATATGTATAAATATATTTAAACCAAGAAGTTTAAAGTGCTCCCAACGCAACACAAAAATTCTAATTTATCTCTTCACCTACAAGGTGGCGTAGAAGTCGCATCACTAAAAAAATATCTATTTAGATTTTGAACGTATCAGTGCAGTTCATTCAATTTATTTGGTTTTTGCGCCAATACCTCATCCTTAGCAATACTCCATATACAAAGAATCGCATGGTGTGTGGTCTGTAACACCACAATGGACCTTTCCAACAAATTACAAAATTGGTTTCGATCAGTACAGCTTTCATAAAACCTTCCTGATTTTTCTGAAATTTCTATTGCCAGTAATTCATCAGAAAAGTTCTAAATAATACTGTGCAACAAGAAATTTAAAATAGAACAAAACCAAAATAACTCGACAGTAGATATGCCCAATAATACTTCCTGAAATGATTTTTCTAGGTTAGTGTGGAAAATTGAATTATTCAATTTCGAAGTTAGTTGATTAGTAGACGTTGCAGTGATGTCAAACACACATAAAAAGTGATAGATTTTAAATTATAATTGTTCAGAAGCAAGTGCATACAAAGGTTTGTGGGTGGCAGGAATCCATTGATATTTCTGTTTTTCTAAAACCAATGCTAAGATATGTATTTTGTCAAAATATATCCTAAAGTGACTGGACTATAAGGCAGGACTCTCACAGACCTTCAATAGTCTTCGACAGATAACTATTATTTATTGAAGGAGTTCTACAACCTCTCTCACTAAGGTTCTTATAGGACAAACGAAATTCTGAATTTGCCGCTATTTTTCTGTAATTAAATAACCTCACATGAACCTCACAAAGTGCTTAATTCCGGTCATGATTCTGGTATTGTTTATAAAGTAATACACAAACAATAATAGTCATCATCATCATCATCATCATCATCATAAACATAATAGCAAGAAAATGAATACTAATAATAGTAGTAATGATAGTAGATTGCAAACAAACAAAAGATCTGTCTGGGTTAGACCAGTCTTTTTAAAAAGAACAAGCGTAGGAGAATTTCATACTTTATACTCTCAGCTTTTAAATGATTGAGAAAAATTCGAAAATTATTTTCGTATGTCATCATAACCTGTTTCCAATTACTAATAAACAAACTGCAACCATCGTTTTGAATAGGGCATACAAACTACAGCTGTTTAAAAATCTAACTTTCTTTTTCCGATTCATTCATTCTACTATCTTCTTAGGTCAAGATGAGTCAAATTTCAAACCTGCTTAAAATGATGGGCTGGCGTAAGTCAACCTAAGACGACCGATTACAACCGATCGATGTAGCGAGAGAACGACGAGAAATAATTCTGTGAGAGTCCTGTCTAAGCCTTCCTACCAAAAAAAAAGAAACCAAATAGTATAAAAACTTCTGAGGTGACCTGCAATGCTTTCTGCAGTATGTCAATAAACTAAATGAAAATTAAAAATGAACTCTCCATCCCCCAAAACCTGATATACCCTTTTTCAATAAAGAATAATGTTAAAATTAAAGATTGCTATGCAGCGCTCCCTAGTGTTGGTTTTAGAAAATAACGTGAGAGCAACACAAAACCAAAACAAAGATACCCTGGAATTTTAAAAGATTGTCTTAGAGTAATCATTAAATTACGAATTCAAACATTAAACTTTTAACTGTCATAATCCCTTTGACTATCCCCCTTCACCATTCTTGATACGATTACGAAAATAAGATTCTAATATGAAAATTTTACGTTCCTCTGTTAACATTTTTAAATTCACAAAGTTTTGTAAATTATTTTTACCGTAAATAGACCACGCAAGTATTACGTCACTTTTGTTGGTTACCATGGTTACCACTTTCCAAACAAACTTCTAGAAAAATGAGAAATGAGAATGATTTTAATGAGAAAGGAGGATTAATGTATATTCAAGGCCTAGTCAAGTAGGTATTGCTTAAATAAACTATAATTACTTACCAATACAATTTCTATATTAGGTAAAATACAATAAACACTGGTTTTTATAGATTCGAAATGTCTCTTATGGGAATCTAACACAGGAAAATGTTTTGTTTGGAAAGTAGTAAGAGAGCGTGACGTCTGCACTTGCGCAGTCTATTAATGTTACTGTAATCACTTAAAATATAACCTAAATAAATGTCACTTGTATTATTTTAATAGCTTTTGTTTTACATTTTTTATTAATATGAAACTATCAAAGACAAGAAATTTAGAATCCATGGGTATCTTTGACTTGGGTTTTCGTTTTCAAGGTATCAATGGATTCCTGCTACCCAAAAACCTTCATTTGCACTTGCTTCTGAACAATTATAATTTAAAATGTATCATTTTATACGTGTATTCGCCACTATTGTAACCTCTACCAATCAACCAACTTCAAAATTCAATAACTCAATCTTCCGTACTAATCTAGAAAAATCCTTCTAGGAGAGTAGTACTGGGTACATCTACTGTCTAGTTAAGTTGTTTTTTTTCCCCATTTTAAATTGTAAATCCTCAAAATGTATCAGTAATTATTTCCTCCCAGACTATAACGTCACTATAACTAATTTCTACCCCCACGACAGTTGCCTGTTGTTTGCCATTTGACTTAATCTAAACTGTTTTGTAAACATAACCTCTCTTGTTTGAGATTCCTGTTTTTGAAAAATTTCTAACTTTTGATCCACGACTGCTAATTAAATATAGTAGTCAAAGGTATTTCAGAAATGTTTAGTACGATATTCCAATAACACAAGCAAAAATCTTTAATGCTAAAATCACATTACTAGTTTTTAAGTTACAGTAAAAAAATAAAAACGAGAATCTCAACTTTGAAAGCCATGCAACTTCTTAAGGAAGCAATTTCGCTTATTGCAAGTTGGGCTCAATCGCGGTATTTTGACCTCAGGAATCCACCCTAAGCGTTGTCCCATTACACACCCTGCACATCTATACATGCCTTACACTCTTTTCACCTGAAACAGTCAAAAAACTGACAACTGTTGACATTTGACTTTGTCATCAGTAACATCAGCAATGTAAACCTGAAATAATTGAATATTACTGCAAAGAGAACGTTTCAAATGAATTTTATCTTTTTGCTTTACATTCGTGCTTAACATGTTTTCTTAAAATTTTAATACCTATATAACATTGAAACATACTCCTTAGTGAGGGGGTAATCAAGAGTTACAGTGACATCAGTGAATAAAATTTATTTTTATGCTAAAGAAAATGCAAACAAAGAAATTATTTTAATTGATATGCATGTTGATGCTCTTTCATATGCAATATTTTCACGTATACTTAATTACTGCTTAATTAATAATTATATACCTTTTTTGGTGATGCGACTTCATATTTAAATAGGTTATGAAAATAGAAAAAGAAATATGCAAGTCTTGTCTTAAATCAAATTCAGATGAATATAAACTCAGGAGTCAAAGTCACAGAGCAGGTTGGGAGGAGTAAGGGTTACAACGATACTACAGTAAGCGCTGGCTTTGTATTTTTAACAATAATAAAGATAGTAATGAATATTTTATTGCTTTTATCAGATAAATATAGTAGTCAAAGGTATTTCAGAAATGTTTAGTACGATATTCCAATAACACAAGCAAAAATCTTTAATGCTAAAATCACATTACTAGTTTTTAAGTTACAGTAAAAAATATTAATAGTATAAAATGGGCAAATGAAAGTTGTTTTTTCTGCCTAAACTATTGCAGTTATCAAAATCGAACAGACAAAAGTTGCAGGAAATAAGAATGCCCAATGGGAAAACTTTCAGAAGTATTGACCAAAAAAAAATCTGAGCTTCTTTGCATGTGGATGATCGACTTTTGACCACTTACGAAACTGATGTCAGAAAATCCCTTTTTCCAGTACACATTCACATCCCAGATTTATGTAATTCCAATCGCTAAAAGCACTCTTTTGTTATTTAAAAAAAATAGATATTTTAAACATCTTTGACGTGCGGTAGCGCCTTAACAAAGCACTTTTGGGTAGCGGTAAGTTTGGTTAAATCGTCCTATTTTGGTCTGAGGAATATATGCTAGGGAGTTGTACAGAACTTTTAGAGGCACACTGTATAATATAAAAACGTACTATAGATAGATTTCCATGCACTTTTCAGATATGTTTAGGGTATGAACCTAGGAAGGTTACCAAGGTTACAGGATATACGAACGGTACCAGTAGCGGCTCGTGACGGCTTTTTGAGGTGGGGTCTGGTAAAACTGATTTCGGTATAGTTTTCACTCACGTACAGGGTACAACGTTCAGGAATAGTAAAAATGTATCACTTAGAGAAGGCAGTGTGACTTATCGACGCAGAAACACAAAACTGTTCGGTCGAGTTCATTTTGCAAATCGGTGTGTGCTACGCATTGCATTGACGTTCGTCTGTTTGCACACGTGTTTGCAATTCGCTCTTCTGTCTTGTTTTGTTTGTGATACGCCTATGGCGACATACGTTTGCGTCGATTTTGATGATTAACACTGCCTTCTCTAACTAATGCATTTTTATTTTTACTTTTTGAAGTTCCTTTTATCTTTTTTTTTTATTATTAAAAAGCTACTTTTTCAATATTAATCTGGCACTCAATAAATCTTCATTACTACTGGTTTTAATTTCTTCCATATAATCATCTTCTAACAGGACTACGAAACTATTCAACTGTAACTCGACTGCATTCAGACAACTAGAAAAATGAGTTTATGGGCAACAAGCAGGGCTAGTTCAATAGAGTTTGTTTGTTACATAGTTGGTAACTGTTTTTAACTCAATTTAGAGCAGAAAAACAGACAAACTAATTTCAATGTTATCAAACTAGACAGTTTTTGCTGCTATGACAATGCTTTTTGTTTTTCAAAGGCGTGGTTGTTAATTCTATGGAACAATATGAACTGTTTTTATACTTTTCCTTTGTTCTTACTGTATTTATTAGCATTCCTTCTTTAATTATATTACTAATTTTTGCCAAGAAATATCAAATGGAGTTATAATATGTATAATTTATTTCACATTTACGTTTGGTAACTTAAATTTGTTTACTGTCATATTTTTAAAACAAAAATCGAAAAAAGATTGCTCAATACCCTTTGTGGATTTATTTTATAATGATAAATAAAACTGGCCTATTTTTCACACGTCTAGTTTTTTCTAATCGTTTTGTGAGGGTGTTTGGTTCACCGCCGTATATTCGAAAAAGGGTGGTAGATGTCATGATTTGGAACTTATCTAACCTAATATACTATTATACAAAGTGTCACGGTTTTTGAGATATTGTCATTTTTCATAATTTCACCCAACTGGACGTATTTCCCCATTTAAATGTGAACACCACACTACTGAAAATCTTGAATTTGAAGATAATAATAATTTTATAATCTTTCATAGCTCCTTTATCAATTTTAGTCATTTCTATCCACTCCTACAAGTGATTAAACAAACTAGACCTGGAGAAAGTTAAAAAAATTATGACTCTAAAATTTAACTTTTACTTCATAAGACCATAAAAGAGAAAAATCCAATGCGTAATTATGCTCAAACATTTTTTAAAACACCCTTGTTCTTTGCCCTTTAAAATGACATATCACACTTTTAACCACCTGCAGATTCTTAGGACTAACATGCGACTTGAATACAAAGGAACCGTTTGGTCGCACAAAAGCAAACACTTGATAACACGTTATTAGTTATAGCTTTGGCTTCATAACCATTGGTGGTGTTGATCTTTGCATTTTAAACCGTTAATTCTGTGATTCGTGCATGTTACAGGTCCGTATCAGTTTGCGTTGAACTCCACGTTTTATTACAGTCGTTTAAATAACTATTAAAGTGCATCAAATCTACAAATTACAGTTGTTTGATTGAACTATTGAATAGTGATGGCCCCCCAGACATAATAATCCAGAGGAGTAAAATCTGGTGACCGAGCAGGCCGTGTTATAGGCCCGTTTTGCCCTATCCATCTATTGTGAAAGTTGGCATTTAAAAAGTCTCTTGCGGCTATCCGATAGTGCGTAGGCCGTAGGGCATCCTCCTTTTGAAAAATCATTTGTCGGCTAATATCTAGTGGCACTTCATCCAAGATATCGTCTAAATTGTTCTGTAAAAACTTTTTAAATGCCAACTTTTCCAACAGATGGATAGGGCGAAACGTGCCGATAGTACGGTCTGCGCGATCATCAGATTTGACGACCCTCGATTGTCTGGGGGCCATCACAATTTAATAGTCCAATCAAACAAATGTAATTCAATGCAGATTCGATGTACTTTAATAGTCCAATTAAACGATTGTAATAAAACGTGGTGTTCAGCGCAAACTGATACGGACCTGCAACACGCACAAATCACAGAATTAACGGCCGAAAATGCAAAAATCAACACCAGAATTTAAATTGTTGGGCTAAAACTTCGTATTCTAGTATAACTCGACCTCTGAATTACAAAAATAAAATTAGAGCATTTTTTAGAACAACTTGTCAAACCGGAAACAACGTCCATCTTCATATTCTTCATTTGTTAAATGGAACTACTACATTTTTATTGCTTCAATCGGCAGTCCGTAAGTATAGGAGTACCATAGGTCTAAAATCGATAATAACGGAATTAGAACAAAAAAGAAATCGGAATATGTTCCGTTTACCGGTCTATACGCGATTATTTGGGAACCGTTAAGTTATTGGGCTAAAACTTCGTACACCAGAAATTGTAATCTTAACTGGTTGAAATAAAAATTTAAAATTTATAATTATCACCTGCAATAGTATCATAATAAGGCTAAGTTAAATCAAAAGTGGGAAATGCAAAATAGAAGATTAATTCAAAATTGGATCACTTGAAATTAAATAGAATGACCCGTATTCGCAAAAGATGGTAGTGACCAAGAGCAGTAGTTTGTTAATACCAAATTAATTTAATTATTGTGGGTAAAATGAATCAATAGTTTTTAATTTACTCGAATTTTGTGTGCTACATGACTGATTCCCTTTTAACAAAACATGGTTCAATTTAAGGTCCGTTTGTCACGGTGCAAAGTTTTTGTAAATTTTTTGTCGTTTTTCAAAGACGCAAAATTGCATCGTTGCAAGCAGAAAAATACCTTTCAAAAAACTGTACAATATATTGTGCAGAAAATTTTAGAACTTGCTCCATTTTTCGTGGAGGATCTGCGCCTGGATCGACGCAGAAGAGCTATTTGTGGAGTACTGGGCGTGCACTAGATAAACTTAACAATTAAAGTAAGAGCAGCCGCATTTTCTAAATCAGTATCACTATCTTCTGACATAATTTTATAACAGTTCTATTTACAACAACTATTCTCAAAGCACAACACTTGTTTTATAGGTTAGTCGAGTCCTACTTAACCTCAAGATTTTCCTAAGCAAAAACAAATTGGCTCTGACAATTGAGATAGCCAGCCCACACCTGGGGCCAACCTTAGTACACAAAATATTACTCATAATAATAATAGTATGCATGGTCATGCATAAGAATTTGTACAAGATTTAGCTACTGTTGCAAACAGCCAATGTAACAAAACTTGTAAAAAATTGTAAAGTTTTTGTAAGCAAACTTTTGTATTAAAAAATGTACAAATTTCTGCATCATGACAAACAGGCCTAAGATAAGTTTGGGCAACTTGGACATAGTTAATAGTTATTTATTCTACAAGTTACTTGAACTTACTGCGATGACTGAGCAGATTGACATTATAAAAGTTGCTACAAGGATTGGATGAAGACTGACAATCCTAATTTTTGGTTGGAACTTAGATCAGCCAGTTGTTAATTTATGTCTTTGACACTGATATGTATACATATCAAAATGTGTCAGGCAAATAAAGTAAGGTTATATAAAGTGGAATTTTGTTTTATTGTGATTTATTATTAGGATGGAGCAAAGCAAAGCAACAGTGGCGAAAATAAATTGAAGAATAATCTTTTCAAGAAAGTCATGGCTATGTATGCATTTCATTACAAAAGGAAAGATTGCGTGGTAAAACCTAAGTGTGCCGTGTTGTATGCAAGATATAAGGAAAAGTTTTTGGAAAAATCCTATTTCACAAATATTTCAGAAGCAGGCCATGATATTTGCATTTTGTTTTTACATTTGAGTTCAGAATAAAAAAAGTAGCCTATGGCAACAAAAATTGTTTGTAAATAACAGAATGGGGAAATTAAAGTCAATTTTTTTTATTTAAATCAAGCCTAGTAAAAGATTTGATATACATATAACAGAAGAGTTAAGTAGCATCAATTAATACTATAATACAATTTACATTTGTTGATACCATATTAATAAGCAACGCATTCACAAAGCACGATTGATTTTAAGCGTTCTGCATATTGTCAGAAACCATAATAACTGTTATAAATCTTAAATTTGGGGATTCATAGCCAGCTCTGGCAACATTGGTTGTAGCTGATCATCGCCCTTTCTTCCGCCATTTTAACAAAAGTCTTGGAATCAAGTCTAAGTCATGGAAATGAAAACCTAGGTAGAGCACACCATCAAATCATCAAATGCATGGCAACTGTCACTGATAAGATTTAAGGGTAGGTATTGCTGACATCAAATTAAAAATTGCACGTATTGAAAGTAAATACAGGAATTCTTAAAAGAACTTAAAATTAATTTAGAATAAAACCATATTCGTAAAAGATGTTGAAAGTGTTGTTCATCAACAAATGTGAACGATATCAGTGATTAATTTAAGTCACGTGCTATGTTTTTATTTCCATGGCTACAGTTAATTCCAAGACTTTTGGGACACTCGTTATTTTTCAGACTAGATATTTCTAAACACACAGTTATGAAATAAAATTGAACTTAGGTTAGGTTTGCTAAAATTGTTTCTAAGAATACACAGAGTGTACCGTTTCACAGTTTACATGCTATTATTTGGGAACCATTAAAGCCTAAAATCTGGTATTCTAGTATACAACTTTTAGATAACAAAAATAAAATTAGTACGTTTTTTAGAATAATCTCTCAAATGACGTTGACTTTTATTTGTTAAATAGAATTACTACTTTTCTATTGCTCAAATGGACAGCCTGTGAGATTCCCGGCAAGAAGCTATAGAGTACCATAGATGATCTAAAATTGATAATAGTATAATTAGAACAAAAGAAAAACAAAAGAAATGGAAACTGTCTCATTTAACAGTCTACACTTGATTATTCGGAAACTATTCGAGCTAGAAAGCTGAAATTTAGTGTCTCCATATAGTTCCACTTCTAGATTGCAAAACAACGTTTAACGTTCTTGAAAATGCGGAACGGCAATATTCGGTGCATTTGCCATGTGCTGCATTACAGAGATAATTATGTATCAACCAGAAAAATCTTTTGTTCTACTGACAAGATCAACCTTTGAAGTTATTAATTTGATGCTTAATTTTAAATCCTCTACCAGATGTTTTAGACCAATGGTATCTAATACTTTCTTATCAGAATTCTCGTGAAATGTTGATCTAGGCATTTCAATTTTCTGTCTTTAACAGTTTCCAAGCAGTCGAGTATAGACTGTTAAACGATACAGATTGATTGTTTGTTCTAATTCCTCTATTACTAGTTTTAGACCTACGGTACCCATACCTTTATATCGAGAATCTTATGGGCTGTCAAGTGGAGCAATAAAGAAGTAGTAGTTTCATTTAACAAATAAAAGTCGACGTCGTTTCCTGTTTGATACGTTGTTCTAGAAAAATGTTCTAATTTTAGTTTTGCAGGGAAGACATTGAATTATACCAAAACACTGAATTTTAGCTCAATAGATTTAATGGTTTCCGAATAATAGCGTGTAGACTGTTAAACAGCACACCCTATATAGTAACAATTATTTTTTCCAATCCTTAGAATAGAACAGCAATGCTTATAGACAAAAATCAACTGGTTCTAAACTTAAAATTAATTAAGCAGAACATAAAACATGAAAACATAAACAAAACATCTAATTTGTTTCTGTTCTAGTTGTTCTATTCTAGTTTCTAGAAACTTCCAGGCCCGGCCTGACTGCAAACAAACTTGACGTGGCCCGAAAAAATTTCGGGAACTTCTTAATCGGTCCGAACAGCTACTAGGCCCAAACGGCACAAAAGATCTGATTAGTTTTTCTCAAATTCCTTAAAATTAACACATTTGCAGATATGACTTTCATCCTTAACAGGGCAGATATGTTGATTAAAATGGCGTTGCTATCACCAGTTTTCATTTGGCACACATGTTGTGAAACATCTTGTATATCTGTTAAAAACGTTTTCAACATAGCAGATATTTATCACTTTTTGATAATTATATCAATTTGATATTTATCAGAACTCACACCAAAGTTTTGTGATCAATCTTTGTGCCTTCCCTTAATTTATACCCTCAAGCCACCACCACAGAGAAAGCTAAATAAGTCTCAAGGGGGGGGGGTTACTGAACCAGAAAAAATTAAAAGTACGTTCACTTACTCATTTAGACATGAGACTACATAATGTCTTTTGAGCATGTAAGAAAACGTACAACCATCATATACTATTGCAAATCCACTGTATTTTTAAGAACACAGAAACAGCATAGACACCAACTTCAAACAAAGCAATTTCCACCATCTGCATATTGGACTTTTTAACATTGGTGCACTACACTAACTGTACAGTTGTAAGGTATACATCAGCAGTGAGAAGTAAAGAAAGAAACCTTAAGAAAGCACTACACTATACATCCAAATATAAAATGGTTATTAATAATTTATTTAGCAATAGTCATGAGTAGGGCTCGGATGTTTAAGCCCTAAAAATTGACTAAATATGCAAGCAAAAATGACTTTACAAATACGAAAATATGACCTAAAAACTTTTTATTAAATATCACTACTATACATTAAAAACTGTAAAAAAGTAACACTGTCTTCATACTTCTATTGTTTGAGCTTGTCTTGCTTATTAATCTATTTTGACTGCATTGTACTGAATGGCGATGTGTTTCTTGAGGCTATCAAATGAAAATGATCGCCGATTGTCA
>VTPC01002030.1:0-31300 GCA_011009095.1 Ignelater luminosus
AAAAAAAGAGACAAATTAATACGGAATTAAATTTAATTTAAGAAAGTAACAAAAATAGTCCAAATACGATATTTTCTTAATTAAAAATAATAAAGGTGTCTGTTTATAATGGACCTACTAATCATTATTAGTAATGTGTATGTCCTCCTGGAGCTTCAGTTACATCATTCAATCGCCGTAGCATTGAGTTTATTAAATTTGTTAGGCAAATTTGAGGAATTGCGTCAAATTCTTCCTGAAGGACCAACCGTAGCTGTTGAAGAGTATCTGGCATTGCTAGACAGCGACGAATATGCCTCTGGAGTTGATCCCAAAGATGTTCAATGGGATTAAAATCCGGGGTGTATGCTGGCCAATCAAGTCTTCGAATGCCGACCTCATCGAAGTATTCTATCACGACTCGTGCAGCATGTGGTCTGGCGTTGTCATCCATTAAAACGAAGCCATCTCCAATCAGATGGGAAAATGGGACGACAGTTTCTTAAAGAATCTCTTCTATATATCTGTTGACGTTCAAAGCACCATTTTCCACAAATATGAGGTCAGTATGTGCTTACGAGGAAATACCTGCCCATACCATAACAGAACCTACGTTAAAAGATATCCGTTCGGAGATGGTGCAGTCCGCATATCGTCTTCTTCACACCCTTTCCCGACCTTCAGGTGATCGTAGACAAAAACGCGACTCGTCAGTAAGAGGAACTTCATTTCATTGCCGCAGATTCCAGTTTGCATGCAATCGTACAAACTGAAGACTTGCCTTTTGATGCCTACATAGCAATTGTGATCCTGCTGCAGGTCTCCGCGAAGTTAAACCACTTTCTACAAGCCTCCTAATTATCTTTTCACTTATTTCAACCCCTCGTACTGTTAGCAAGCGATGTTGAAGTTGAACGGCTGTTGAGCTGCGATCCCGTAGCGTGTTGAGTACAACAAAACAATGATTAGCCGCAGTGGTCGCTCTTTTTCTTCCGGATCCTATTTGCCTTGCGAATCTGCCAGTCTCCAGATACCGCTTCTGGACATCCTGAACTACGACCATCCTCAGTCTGAGCGACAATTTGAGAAACGTCCATAACAGTTAACGGCATTATTTTCGCGTGAAAAAGTTTATTAACTGTCAAACTTATAAACAAATGATAAGAAACAATGTCTACCACAACAGCGCCTTTCTTGTTTTTAATTGAGAGAATATCGTATTTAGACTGTTTTTGTTATTTTCTTAAATTAAATTTAATTCTGTATTAATTTGTCTCCTTTTTTTAACTAATTTGTACATTCTGTATCGACAGTGAATGGTTTTTTAATAAAATAATAATCACTGGTTAAATTAATAATTTTTAAAGTGGTTTTGCGAAATATTTCAGGATGGCCGGTTTTTTGCCGGCTAGTTTATTTGCAGATTTGAATTTGGGGCACCAATTTACATTACAATTGGCTATTTTCATTTGATTTACAGACAAAAAGTCCAAATCTGTTAGATAGTGTAATTATTCAGCAGCACACACTTTTATCAACATCTTGTTATAAAACCAGCAATAATTCTTAAATTGAGATTAACGATGATTTTACTGTTTTAATGGTTGCAGATGATCAGTTTCTACGAAGATTCTTACACTGCTGTGATCACAGTTTGGAAAAAACAAAGAATTTGCTTGATCTTTGCTACACTGTACGTTCCCAAGCACCAGAAATATTTGCAAATCGAGATCCAACAAGCTATGCCATACAAAACATCTTGAATGTTACGTAAGTATTCTCAGTCTTGTCCAAAATTGCCTACTGAAACTGTAGAAGCAACAAATATCATATTTTAGCATTTATGTGTAACTTCCCCATCTAAAAATAATAGATTCCCGAGACAAAATTGAAGCAATTTAACTCAACTTATCTATACCCTAAAGTCCACCATTTATAAGGTACAGGTGTCAAAGTGAATGTTTATTGTTGTACGATATTTGCTATTTTATTGATTTATTTTAGTCAATATTGTCACAGTGGGCCAGAAATTTTAAAACACATTTAGAAACCGAATATTCAAAATTAGTTAACAAACTAGTACTCATAATAATTGGAATGATGTTTTATTCAATACATAACATAAATTAAGGGAAACAGATCTTATTTTATACTTTACTAAGTGTTTATTTCAGAAAAATAAAAAATAATGTGTAATATGTAATATAGCTATCTCAAGAAAGAAATATTTGTTAAGCACATATTAATACATCAAGATAAAAAAATGATACCAACATAAATATGCAAGGTGTAACAAATAAGGTGAGCCAAACAGATATCCTAGTTATTTGAAGGGATGAGAAAACAAGTATACCACAAGAAATAATTAGGATAAACACAGCTACCAAATTCTATTATCTGCTCATTTACATTTCCAGTTTTGCCAGAAATGGCACCAACTATTTCATTTTTAATTGAATACTCTGTATATTACAATTGATTATTACTTCCTACCGACTGCTGTTTCAGAAAGATGAATTTTGTTGATCTAGACCATTGCCATCTTTAAATGTCTACACCTACCAGTTTTGACATTATTCCATTGTTCTATAATTTCATCAAACTTTTTGATCCTCCCTGGTACAATTAAGCAGTTAGAGTACTTCCAGCTTAGCAGAAATAAACCTTATTTTAGTGTTTAAGACTAAAATGAAAATATATTTCTCAATTATTATTAAGATTTTTGTTTCATTTTAAATACTTTAAATTATTTAAGGTATCATCTTCAAGATAACATTTCTGTTTTGACCAACATGATGGCGATCTGTAAATTTTCCGAATTCACATAGGTTAATATTATCTGACACAAATCGTGAAGATAACTAAAGCAACTCACTACTCAGGAATTGTTCGACAGAATTTGTTCATTATTGTTTTGCATGGCAACTAGATATAATCTGCAGCCAATTATTTCTCATTATCTCAGTAACCCTTGAGAACTGGATGGATGTGTTATGGTTTTTTATTTCAAATCACCTGTCTAATAAACCCCAAGAGTTGTGTCCACACCTTTTTGAATCATCCTGTATGTATATGAATATAAAGACAAATGTGGAGAAGACAATAATTTGTCTTTATATTCATATGACAAGATTATTTAATTTTCCAGTAGCATACCATATCCTTTTTTGAGGAGCAGATATCACATAGAAGCAAACAAGCAAAGAAAATGATTTCAATATCTTACTTGTTTCCCAAATACTTGAAAAACAAGAAATCTTAAATTCAACTTTTGACATCCTGTATCTTACAAATGGTGGATGACTTTGGGATAGAGATAAGTTGGGTTAAATCGCTTCAATTTTGTCTCAATAATTTGTTGTCAATGTTTATTGGTTATTTTTAGAGACACCCTGCATAACTTTGTGGAATTTATTTCCTTTTGGATTAAGCTTTTTTTTTATAAAACTTGTATACTTATTTGTATATGCAAACTCATATATTTTTTTGTAACTTTCTCAGAGATATGATACCTCTACCAAAACTAACAGATAAGAACTACAAGCTATTCATCTACCGTTTAGCTGATCCCGATCCAGACAAATATGTATTTGCTGATGCCTTGAAAACATTCTTTGCTGTGGCTGATATTCGTATGCTATGTGATCCTGCTTTTCCCGATGGAGAAATTCCAATATTTGATATGACTGGATTTAGTTTACGACATGCCTCTAAAGTTAATTTACCAATTTTAAAGAAGTATATGGTTTATACACAAGTAAGCTATAAAGCAATCAGCAGAATGTAATTTTTTTTATAAGTATAATTATTACTTTTACAGGAAGCTCACCCTGTAAGA
Source organism: Ignelater luminosus (assembly GCA_011009095.1). NCBI lineage: Eukaryota > Metazoa > Arthropoda > Insecta > Coleoptera > Elateridae > Ignelater > Ignelater luminosus. Next base: position 3,818 of record VTPC01002030.1, read on the forward strand.
CTTAAGCAAATTCATATTGTAAACGTTCCACCATTTCTAGATAAAGTTCTTGCTATAGTCAAACCATTCATGAGAAGTGAAGTATCAGCTATGGTAGATAATACAATCTAAAAAAACCATGCATGTAGATAATTTATGAATGTTAATTTCAGTTACATTTTCATCCTCCAAATTCAACTTCATTACATGAATTTATTCCAAAAGATCTGCTTCCAGAGGAGTATGGTGGTAATATTGGAAGGTTGTCAGATATAAAAGCTGAATGGATAAAAAAGGTTATGGATAACAGGGACTACTTATTAGATAATGCAAGATGGAAAGTTGATGAATGTAAGCGCCCCACTGAAAATACAAATGGAAAACAGCTTTTTGGAGTTCAGGGATCATTTAGATCTTTAAGTATAGATTAAATTTCTTGTCAATTATTATTAATTAAAGCCTTTGATGAGGTTAATCTACTTAATAAAACCTGAAATGTATATTATTCTACTAAATTAATTCCTAAAAAAATGAGTAACTATGCAAAACAGTTTTTACATACAAGGTGGCCCAACAAAAACAAAGCAGACTAAATAACTCCCACGAAAATAATTTTTCAAAAAAAACGCAAAAACACGTCGATTCGTATTTGGAGGAAGACATTTTTTGACGTACAACTCGAACCCTAAACGTCAACCCCTCAAAGATTTCTAATGGAAAGGGTGTTCAAGTGCCACATTATTAGAAACGCCTTTCAATTCTCCATATCACCCTGTTTCAATTCTTAAATTCAGCCGATTTACTTGGAAGATACAGGCTGTGGAATCTAAAACACAGAAAGCTTCAAGATCTTCAAATCCTTACATTTGACATTTATTCTCATTTAATTTGACAATCTTGTATCCACTCTAGACAAGTGTCATATTTATTTTTTATTTTCGTAGTGTAGGTGACAAGTTGTTGTAAATTAAGAAAAAACTACATTGTGGGTTACTTGATTGCAGAAAGGATTGAAATGATTGCACTTTTCTTTGGAAATAATAATAACAACAAAAACAAATGTCAAATGTAAACATTTGAAGATCATAAAGCCTTGTATGTTTTAGATTTCACACCTTGTATCTTCCAAACAAACCAACCAAATTTAAAAATTCAAACAGGGCAATATGGAGAATTGAAAGGCCTTTCTAATGATATGCCACTTGAATTCCTTTCCAATTAGAGATTTTTGAGGGGTTGACCCCCCCCCCCAGGGGGTTAAAGGTTAGGGTTCGAATTGTACGTCAAAAAAATGTCCCCCTCCCAATACAAATCCACGTGCTTTTGCGTTTTTTCGAAAAATTATTTTCGTGGGAATTATTCAGTCTACTTCGTTTTCGTTAGGCCACCCTGTATATCAATACACTGAATTATAATTAATTCCATTACAAATTAATATTTTATTAGAATGAAATCAAATATATTGATATATTAATTTTGAAAACAAGAGATAGCTGTTTAGTTGTGTCGCTATTAATTGGTTATTTAAAGGTTTTGACTTTTACTTGATTTTGTATTTTCTCCTAGAAACCTTAGTTATATTGTTTGAAGAATGAATGTAAGATGTATTTATCTAATTTCATTATGAAAAGTCAAATTTTTCATAAATTTAAAATTCTTAAAAAGAAATAAAATCAAATTAGATAAAATTTTGTACATAACAAGTTATGAAAAGCCCTACTGTTTGATCTGCAGAACTTGCAAAACTCTCTATCGTTTGTTTTGCAATGTTACATCTTGTCAAACAATATCGTGCTTTTCAAAAGTGATTATGTAAATTACTATTTCATTGTGCAATTGTTTATGTAAATAAAATAATTAAAAAACACAAAATCAACAATTCTTTTGTTTAGCATTTACTGGCTAGATTACGTATCCCAATGTAATTTGCATATTTAATAAACATTTGAGGTATTTTATAATGGCAAATAATTTATGAAAATTATGAAAAATAAAGGGCCTAAATTGGAACCTTGTGATACACCCGATTTGCATAAAATGCACAAGAAACCATTCCTCTGAAAAATACAGCAAGTTCTCCTTTATAAAGGTGGAATTCTAGGAGGTGTAGTAAATTGGAAGATAAAAGAATGTAATCCTTTGATTAAAATCTTGTTTTGCTCAGTGTCTGGTTGTTATTCTCAGCCCTTTACTTGTATGATACTTAGTTGCAAGCTAAGCATTATGTCTCTAGTGGTGGAAATGCTAAACTAAATTAAGGTGTTTGGATTTATTTACATGTTGTTTACTGCATATTTCAATTTTTAGGGTGAATTAAGCCATTGTTTACATAAAGTGAATATCATTAATTCTTTGTGCTTTTGGTGCAGTTTACATGCATCTTATTTTAAGAGATGTCATGAGTTCAACAACAGCTCATAACCTAATTTGCCTAACCCTAAACTGTCCAAACATACCTGGAAATTGTCTTAATCCACTTAAAATACATTGCTGGCATTTAAATTTCTCGAATGCAGGAAATTACACTTAAATAAATAAATATTTTGAAAAGGCTAGGCCTTACTCTCACTTTTTAGTATTTGGAATGGAATTCGCACAAGGCAAGGAGTACCTTCACTATCTCAAGACCCATTTACAACCAATTCACTAACAGCACACTTCAATCACGGAGTCTGAATTTCTTGTTAAGTATATGGCACCAGCGGTAGCTGTTTACATTAAAAATTCACTGTCGACTTGGCTAAACTTTGACTTCGGTGGCGAAGTTGAAGTATGCAAACTGCAAATCTCCACTTCAAGTTTCAATTAAATTCAGCTTTGACACATGCGCAATTTGCCTTAGATTGTTTTTATTTGTTTTGATTGTAATTGTAATTCTGTTATAACCCAAAAAGTCGTCAAATTGGTTTTTATTAGGTTTTTTATTTGTAAAAAGCTGTGAACCTGAAAATGAATTTTAGAATTAAAATTAGAAAAAAATATTTAGTTATTACAGCTCCAGATAAATATGAAATTGAAATTTTTTAAAATATTAGTTTGAAATGCCTTTCGTAGGTTATATAATTATGGATGTTAATTGCCTTATTAGGCAATTTAGCTTGTGTGTTAGTGTTAAAGAGGCAATACCACATTGGTAATATAAAACGCAACCAATGCAAAACAAGAAGATACTGGGGTAGATCCAATTCTACATAAACATAACTTAAATAACATCAAAAGGTTATGCCAGTAATAGAAAGTTAGCAAATTAAAATTCTATTTGTACTAATATTCTAAGAGATGGCATTGCACAGAAATTCATTCTTCTTGAAGTTGTAATTGTAAATAACGAAAATTGATGCATCAGCACAATACAGAATTGGACTCTAAAGTACACCGCTTTTGAAGTGGTTGTAAATGGGCCTTCACTGATTTTAAAGGATGTGAAAAGCTAATTTGAATCACTCATAGCAGTACTATAATTGTAAAGTAAAGAAACTAGTTATCATTCTTATTGGTACATCTAAGCAAGTTCTAGATAAAAAAACATCAGGAAGTTATGTTTGAGGTAATAATCCATAACGATGAAAATTGAAAACATTCAATAAATAAAAGCAATAATTTATTTTCAACAGTAATATAATAACCAAAATTTAGAAAATTAAGCCCACGATTTGTAGAAATTGAGATAACCATTCATGCTAAAATCGATGTAAAACTAATAATCATCATCTGAACCTGGTCCCTGTTCTGTATTCCTAGCTAACATATAATTATCCATATCAATTGATCGACAGTTATTTATTGAGTATCTCAGTCTTTCTGCCATAACTTCTTGAGTGGTATATGGAGGCAAGCGTAATTGAAAGAAACAGGTCTGTGCGGTTGGTAATCCATTTATTGCTCTATCCACTCTCATTACCTGCAATATTTTGACGTCACATAATCTTAGATACAATATAGCTTAAAGTGTCTTCTTTTTTTAAGTTTAGACATTTTTTACCTGAAACCTTTGTGAAAGATCTGCTAAATTAGCAGGGAGACGTGAACGTCCCGAGACGAATCTCATAAATAAAACCCTTTCAGCATTGGTAAAACTTTCTAAAATATTCCACAACCATTGTACTAATTGATGGTTTTCATCCAGTTCCCTATACCTGAACAATTATTACAAAATTTAATCATTATGTTGTTTGACAAACCCACCTTCACTTACCTAACTACTTTTTTAAGTAAAGATACAGATATATGAGGTATACCACAAACCAATTGTTCTAAATGTTCAGCTGTAACAAGTGATAATAAAGGTACAGGTATAACACCTGACATTCCCTCTCTAACGGCAGCTATTTGCATATCAAATTCCTGCAGTCGAAATTGAATTGCTTGTTCATAATATTGAGCACGATTACCAAATACTAGAGGAATACTTCGACCTCCAGGAACTATTGGTACAATCTAATAATATGAGATGGAAATAAGTGCCCAACTAAGACAACATTAAAATAAATTTACCTTTCCACTACAACTAGTGCCTTCAAATGTTTCTAAAGGAATAACATCATGGAAATTTGACTCATTTACACCAGAGAGATGAATGTCCCTGATACTTCTTAAACTCTGCATATACATACAATCAACTTCTTCTAAATCTTCTGTGCCAACAGGTTCTCCAACAATCAATTTCCAAATCATTGGAGCTAAAGAGAGAGCTAAAGGTTTCTTTGTGCGCATTGCCACACCAAATAAGATGCCTAGAAATTGTTTATTTAATAATTAGAATCAAGTGATAACAAATAACAAAAGTACCCAAGAATTTAAACCATAATATATGCTGCTGTGAAGTCATTTGTGGATTGAAAAGGTATTTATCCTTATTAAAACCTTCATCATTTACAGCATTAGGAGTTGGAACAAGTAATGGAACAGCACCAGATGTGATTTCTTGGCACATCTCTGTTATAGTATCATCAAAAACACCACCTGCATCATCAGCACCTTCACCAATCAATTTAACTTTCCAAGCTCTTGATGGTAGACGTAATTCATGTGGTCGCATATTTTCCACTACTTGTTTTGCAATTTGTACAAATATTGGTTTGCATTTTCGACCTAAACATTTTAAAAAAAAGAATTATACACTCGACACATAAACAATTAATTATCAATTCATTAAATCTTGTTGCTTATGAACTGATGTTGCTGTAAAAACAAGATTCCTGATTTATTAGTATTTATACAGGGTGTTTTTGAAAGTATGCAGGGAACTTTAACACTAAGTAGAACGCATCAAAACATACAAAAATGCCAATAGAAAACTTTCCTATCAGTAACAGTAAAGGAGCTAGAGGATTAACAATATTGGCCCCACACTGTTTGGTGGTCATTTTATAATTGCAGAAATTTTTGTAATTATTCATGATTGTCTAGTAATTAATCTTAAATGTTGAAACATCTAAACAATTTGGACAGGTAATCAGAAACAAAAGCAAAATAGGCAGAAAGATAAATTTACAGTTACTATCTTTATTTAATGATAAGGTAGTACTGTTTTACAAAAATTTTTTGTATACTTTTTTGTTTAGGAGTTTGTTTGTTAAGTGTTCGCCAATTTTAATTATAGTATCAAATTCTTTTTTGAATTTAAATGGGTCAAGGAGAACATTGATCAATCTGTTTATAGTTCATTCCTAGTTGTACCGTATGCTTCAGGCAATGCTTAATACGATCAATTGATTTTACAAGTGGCTGTAAATTTAAAATTTCACAACCGACTGTTATGGTCCGTACTTATACTTTTTTAAATAGGTTTGAAAGGAAACGACATAAGATGTTGTGCTTAAAAAGATCATTCACAGAGAAGTGTTTTCTTTACTTAATTATCGTATATTTACTTACAATTTATTTCTAATGATTATCTGTAGATTACCTTGGAATTTCTATAGAAACATTATTCTTTTGTATTTACATTTAAAGAAATATATTCTATAAACAAGATTTTTCTTATAATATTTAGTTTCACAAAATATAAGAAAAAGGAATTTTGTTTATATACATATACAAACGTAATGATTTGCCTTTAATTTATTCCGTAGAAAATATTGGAGAATCTTTCTTATAAACTTTGTGTGCAATATTGCTTTTTTGCAGGTATAGGATCCCACAAATTAGTTTACTGTACAGTTCTCACAGTCTGCGTTCTTTTATATGACAATATTTAGGGCTTTGCCAATGAATTAGCATCGGAACTTTATTTGTGATGCGCAATGTTACAAAAATACGTATCCTTCTAATACACCCCTGAAAAATTCTGTGTAGCAAATGTTCCTACAACCACTTTGAAGGGATTACAGAGGTTTTACAATAGGATTTAAAAGAGTATTTATTGGCACAATGAAATTTGAAGAACTTGAAGTAGGTATTTTTTGTCATGTTTTGCGAAGGTAATTAAAAACAAATCTTCAATTGTTTTTTTGTACCGCCGCAATATTGAATTTTTTTCAATATTTGGATAGGGATTTTCAAGATAAATTCAGTCATATAAGGGTTGCTATACTTATCTTACAAGGTTTTGGAGATAATCGCTATTCTTTTGTCAGCAGTTTTACTATTAAAAAGTATGGAAACACGCTGCTCCCGCAAAAACAGTAAGAGATAGATAAATGAAATTTAAACAGCTTAAAGTAGGCATTGTTTACCATGTTTTGTGAAGGGAACAAATCTTCAATTGATTTCTCGTATGGCCGCCATTTTGAACTTCTTTAAATGGATCACCTTGTATACGACCCCATATCTCAATAGGGATTTTAAAAGCAAATTCAACAATATAAGGGTTGCTATACTTATCTTGAAAGGTTTGGGAGGTAATCACTATTCATTTGTCAAGGATTTATTTCACTATTAATTTTTATCAAAATCGAGTTATCCGTGAAACAGCAGAGGCAATGGAACTAAAAAAACGATGTGTGATTATTTTAGAAGTAATTAAAGTAAAAGAAAACTGTAAAAATTTTGCCCTTAGCCTACTTATTTAAAATAATAGATTGATGCTAGAGCAAACTAAATTTATGGTGGAATAAGAACAAATAGTGACAAATTGATAATAACAAAAACACAATATGATTTTATAACAAGTGTTCAAAATGCGTTTCGTTAACTTCTTGGAAATGAAACAATCTCTTTTGAAGTTTTCGCAAGAAATTTTGCAAATAATCGGGGGGATCTGCTTGCATTACTAATCCGTCCTTAAAGTTAAGAAATCCTTGAAAAAAGAATAGTGATTATCTCCAAAACCTCTCAAGATAAGTATAGCAACCCTTATATTATTGAATTCGCCTTAGAAATCCCCATCGAAATATGGAGTCATATACAAGGTGATCCATTTAAATAAATTCAAGACGGAGGTCGTACAAAAAAAACAATTGAAGATTTGATCTTAATTCTCTTCGCTAAACATGGCAAACAATGTCTACTTTAAGATCTCCAAATTTCATTTGTCTATCTCATACCGTTTTTGCAGAAGCAGCGTGTTTCCATACTTTTTAATAGGGCAACCCCTGACAAAAGAAATGCGATTATCTTCAAACCCTTTCAAGATAAGTATATCAACCCTTATATCATTGAATTTGTCTTGAAAATCTCTATCTAAATATGGGATCATATACCGGGTGTTCCATTTAAACAAATTCAATATGGCGGTCGTACGAAAAAATAATTGAAGATTTGTTTTTAATTACCTTCGCAAAACATGGCAAAAAATACCTACTTTAAGCTCTCCAAATTTCATTTGTCTATCTCTTACCGTTTCTACGGGGGTAGCGTGTTTCCATACTTTTTAGTGACCCTATATAATAAGTTTCACAGTCTAGTTCTTAACAACATAAGATGTTATCAGTTGTTTCAGAGTAGATATTCACTTGTTTTTGATTTATTCCCAGCTTGAAAATAAAAACATAGTTTTTTTTGTTGAAACTTCTCAGTTTTAAAAGATAAGTATATCAAACCTGGTATTGCTGGAAAGGAAATTAAGAGCACTTTCTATTAATGTAATGGCCTACTACAACTTGCATTAAAAAAAACATAATTTGAGGTTATATCGCAAATATTAAAAAGTATAATCAAAAATCTGATAGTTTATTAGTAATCTACATAAAAAAAGTCAAAGAATTCTTGACCTATCTCTTCAAATAAAAAAGTTATAAGGAAATGAAGAAATTCGATTTTTCCTCTATGATGCTTAAACGAATGTTTTTTAGAACTTTTGAGGTGTATCTTAGTTGACCTTGATGTACTAAACAATTCCTCTCATTTAACCAAATCTCTATCTTATACCGTTTCCAAGATCCCCATGCTTAACGCAACCTCTTGGACATACTGCATAATAAATCTGTTTTCCAAGTGTGAGGGACATTAATTTCTAACTCTAACTTCTTTATGTAACACTTTAGGAAAAAATTTTATTGAGGTTTTTGTTTCATTCTTGTGTATAGTATGAGGTGGTAAAGTTTCCTGCATACTTCCAAAAACACCCTGAATACAAGATTTAATTCATGTAATAATATAGAATGTTTGGAAATTAATGCCTCAAGTACGCCATGATATTTTTAATAACATGCATCTTAGAGCACATATCTACATCTAAATATAATTATTATAACCTTGATTTTAACAACTTTGACAAAATTGTCATTATGAAAAATTGACATTTATTTACTTAGTTGAATTTTTGGAATAACACAGCGTTATAGTCCAATTTTTACATATGGCTTAGATTAAATCAGAAACAAACTTAACAACCCTGAAAGTAACTAAAATATGTAAAAGCCATCTCCATGTTCAGGCTGTCAATTAATAAATTAATAAATGTGGTGACTTTTTTTTGTTTTGTTTTCTATTTCTATTGTTCAACTGAAGACAAAACAAAACATCTGGGAATGCAAAGCATAACCACAACGAAATCCATTTTGTTACTTTTTTCAGACTTCGGCAGCCATTTTGACCATGTTCCGGAGGTGATATCAAAACACTAAAAGCACACGTTTGTCTCATTTTTTTGATGTAGAATACAATTCTAAAGTGAAAGCAATTTTTTTGAAAATTTTCCAATTTTCGGCCGCCGTTTTGTTACTTTTTCAGACTTCGGCAGCCATTTTGACCATGTTCCTGAGGTGATATCAAAACACTAAAAGTACACGTTTGTCTTATTTTTTGATGTAGAATACAATTCTAAAGTAAAAGAAATTTTTTTGAAAATTTTCCAATTTTCGGCCGCCGTTTTGTTACTTTTTCAGACTTCGGCAGCCATTTTGACCATGTTCCTGAGGTGATATCAAAACACTAAAAGTACACGTTTGTCTTATTTTTTGATGTAGAATACGATTCTAAAGTAAAAAAAAATTTTTGAAAATTTTTTAATTTTCGGCCGCCATTTAGACCATGTTCCCGAAGAGTTATCAAAAAACGAAGATACCACGTGGTCTTTAGTTTTTAATGTAGAATCGAAATCTGAAGGCAAAATTTCAGAATTTGACAAAAAATGCGGACATACAGACAGACTTCGCAAATTCAGTAACGACTCCTTCGGAGTTCGTTGAAAAGAGAATTGTGACGTCATCCCAAAAGGGTAAAAATTCAACTATACTGGTTACAGAACATGATCTAAGGATTTCAAAAGCTATGGTGTCAGGCTGTAACCTAAAAGCAACGTGCTTGAGAAAATTATGAGTTATGAATTTCACTATTCACAACATTTCTTGATCAATTTGCTCAATAATTTTGTCTGTTCAATGATTGTTTGCGCTAACAAACTTAGAAGTAACATTTACAATATACATTTTGTTAAATTGGAAAATGCCAAAACCGCCAAACTTAGTAACCTAGTAACATACTCAATAATTTCCCATGGGATATTATCAGTGAAATTGTACTTTGATTGGTTAACCTTGCACACGTGACTATAGAAATGGATGAATTTAATTCAATTAAAATGTAAACAAAAAATTTTCATCGTAATACTTATGGAGTAAATAGCGAAATTAATGCTGAAACCTTGGGAAGATTGACAATTGAAATGTTTAATGATAATCTAGAATACCTTATTATTATTATTTACTGTTATTTACTTTAAATTAATAAAGGCCATGATTTTTTACGAATACTCAACAAAAATAAATAAACACTTAAAATGCTGCTATTGAACACAGTTCCATGAGTTACAGAAACATAGTCCAAAAATGAACCTGGAATGTACTTGGCATTGCTAATTATTTAGTTTTTAATTCTAGAATTTCTCGTGTCTTATACAAAGTGAGACATTCTTTAAAATAGTAGTCTTTTCTTTTTCTTTCTAAATGTTAAATAAATACATATTGACATCTTTGAGTCTAAATTTTGACAGATGTTTACAAAAATAAAATACATAACCTTTTTGGTAGTTTGAAATGCTACAATAATGTTATCTTGCTTAATTAATTCTCCTATACCTATCAAATGAATTACTTAGTATATTTATATATTATTATATATTATATATAATTATAAATAACCTCTGGTAACAGTCAATTTTGCAGAACAACACATTTATTATATAAAAATAATTAGATTTTTAAAAAAATATTTAGTATTTATCGGTAAGTACGCCCTTCCCCTGTGTTCCCCCTCCGATACACCACTGGTCTTAACCGCAAATTGTGAGCAGACATTTGACAAGTACAAAAAAGCAATAATTACCTTTATTAGCAATTCTTCTTACAGTAACTTGTGGTCCATAGTTTCTTCCTTGTACCATTGTTTTTCCAATACACCTTACAAGTGGAAGAGTATAAACTCTTGGTGCCAATAAAGGTCGTAGCTTTGGTGAAATAAGGCCTTCTAACGGTGGAACTTGTAAATTATGTTGCTGAGCACTAAGTGGTATTAAAGTCCAACAAGAATATAATTTATCAGAAAAACTATGAAGAAATTTCAATCTGGATTGTATAGCTTTTATAGATAAGCCTTGAAGATGAGTGTACTGTGAAGGAATCTCTGAAGGTAATCCAAAAGTTAAGGAACGTGTAATTCCGGGCACTCTTGGTGGTAATGGTGTTGCAGTCCAGGCAGCACTGTGAGTGCGACCAGTAGATATTTGTTTAATCCCTTTATTTGACAGTTCTGATATAATCTCAGGTTCCCTAACCAAAGTGGTATGTGAAAGTCCTAGTTGTCCTTCAGAGTTCATTCCCCAACCAAAAACTTTTCCACATTTTGTTAAAAACAGCACATGTTCCGCTCCAATAGCAAAATCATCTACTTCATATTCTGACAAACCTACAAGTTGCTGAGGTTTGTAATCAGAACGTTCACGTGGATGTGTTTGCCAAGGATTCCTATCAATACCACATACAAAGATTCTACCTTCTTGTGTTAAAAAGATAGTTAGGTTTGTACCACATCCCACTTTTTTAATTTGGATATTACACAGAGATTCTACCTTTTGTGGTGTTGATTTGGTTGTAGTATGTCCTAAACCTAATTTGCCATAATCGCCTTCACCAAAAGTCCAAACAGTAAGGCCATCTGCTGACACACATGCCGTATGATTTAAACCACAAGAAACTTGTCCAATTTTATAACCTTCTAAAGCTGTAACACGTTCTGGTAATTTTTTATTTGATGTAGAACCTAATCCTAATCTACCATAATCGCCATTACCAAAAGTAAAAAGTTTACCATCACTTGTAACCACTGCACTATGTTTAAATCCGCATGACACTTGTATAACTTCTTCGTTTTGAAGAGCTTCTATTTGTCTTGGTCGCCGTTGTCTATCACTATTACCATGACCTAATTTACCAAAATCTCCATCACCCCATGAAAATACTTCTCCACTTTCAGCTAATGCTAAGCTGTGGCCATCTGAACCTACCGAAGTTGCTAAGTCTGTAATAACAAATCCTTGAAGACTAGAAATCACACTGAGAGAATGTAAATCATCTGAATTGCCTTGACCTAAACGACCATAACTACCTTCACCACAAGCCAAAACAGTACCATTTGCTTGTATAACAAAAGTACAATTTTGACCACACACAATCTTTTTGGCAACTGAAAATGATTCTACTAAAGTTGGTGTAGAAGCACTGCAACCTACTTCAGCTAACTGGCCATGGCGGTCCGATCCCCACATGTAGGCATTACATTTACCACCTATTTGCCAGTCTTGTGGTCTTTGTGTAACCCACTGAATAATTTGCTCGTCTTGTTTTATACTCCATAAAGTGTTTTGTGCTGCTTCGGGTTTTGCTTCTTCTTCATTTCCACTATTTTGATCAAGATTCAGTACATGTGCAGGAAGTTCTGTTCTTTTAATGAGACTTTCGGCCATTTGAGTAGCTAGACTGAATGTATGAAACCACTGATATTTAGCAACAACTTCAGATTCCATCTTACTATTATAAGGTGCAATTGGATAACATAGTATCTTATCAAGTTCCAATAATAATGATAATGATGCTAAACTTTTCAAATATAAGCTATTCATTAAATTTGAACCAATTTGTACAGAAAGCTTTTCAAAATTATACTGATCATGTAATATACTTGGTAAACATAAAATTAGAGTTTTAAAAAAGGGAGCTGTTTTTAATCCCCGTATCCCCTTTTTTAAAAGAGCTGTTCTAGCAGTTGCAAAAGCTTGATTTTTCATAAAGTCACGAACATCAAATTCCAAAATACTAATAGACTTTGATCTTGAATATGCAATGGCAAGGGAGTAATCATTTAACCAGACTAATGCATCTGTATCAACTCCACCTCCCCCTACACTAGTATGAATCAAACTACCATCATGTAATGACCAAATATTTATAACACCATTAGGTCCTTTTAAACTTCCACTTGCAAGGAACAAACCACTGTGATGAATTGATAAGCTTGTAACAGGATTAAAAGAATGTCCTTGCGCATGCATAACAAGTTGAGGAACAGATTTTTGTTTATTATCACTATCAGGCAGTTTCCAAACACAGACAGTACCAAAGCTTGTACCAATAGCTAATAGAAGTGGTGTGTTTGTTTCTCCAATTAGAGGAGACCATTCCAATGACACTGGCTCATGTGGTTGTACAAAACTGTGTAGCATTTGCAATTTTCCTTGCTGTTCTTGCCAAACCTTGCAAGTCATATCAACAGAAGCAGTTGCTAATAATGTTCCTCTGAAATCCCATTTTAGTGCAATTATTGCATTATCATGCGCTTTAACTGTTATGATGTCACTGTTTTGGCATATACGGCCTAATTTAATGGTACCATCAATAAATGCGATTGCAAACAATTCATCTTCATGATGCCAATCAATTTTCACAACAGCTGAAAAATATGTTTCAAAGTTACTGTAGTTTTATGGCAATATAATTGAATAGTACAGCATATCCTTGTTGCACCAAACATCCATGATTAGCTCAGATTTTAGAAAGTAGCATTTCTATTGATCGAACAAGAAATTTTCCTTTTTTTGAGAATATCACAAGAGTTGCACATGATCACTCTATCTGTTTGGCGCAATAAGTATAGTAGCAACTTATGGCTTTATAAAGAAGAGCAACATAAAAATTTTTTATTTTTAAGAAGCTAAAGTCTGTTGCCCTTCTTGCAATAGTGTAAAATACAAAGAACTTACCATGTGACAATGAGCAATTTATTAAAGTTTCTACTTCCTTATTCCCTCGATATACAGAAATAAGTGAAACAGTTCCATCAATTCTACCAACTAATAAATAATCTTTTTTATTGACATCTTCGTGTTTATATTTTGGCCATGTCATGCACGTGACAAATTCATGCTGATCATCTATAAACCATTCTTTACATCCATCAGTTTCTTCATTACTCATAGATACTGGCCAAATATTAATTATGTTTTCCATAGCAGCAGCAATATAATCACCAGTAGGTGACCATTTAATATGGCCAATTAGTTTTCCTTGTAATTCAGTCCCATATACATTCATAGATTCATGAAATACAAAAGTGTGTTCTAAGCAGAGTTGAGGTTTACAATCATATGTCCAAACACGAACTGTACCATCAAATCCACTAGATGCAAGTAAACATTTTTTACTGAACCATGCCAAAACACTAACACGATTTTCATGCCCTTCAAGATAAATTACATCTTTCTGATCTATAGAACTCAAAATATCTGACAAATTAACCTGTTCTACATTATTCCCTGAAAGCATTTGTATCTTTGTTGCAATACATTTAAATAATTGTTCTGCAGCCCATTGTCTGTTCTCTTGAGTAATACGAGGTGATAAAACATAGGCCGATAAAGCATTTTCTAAAGTCAGTGGACCATTGTTATTAGCATTACTTACGGGGCTCACAGGAACTTCTTCTTTAGGTAAGTCCATTAAAGAACATCCACCATGTGTTGATAAAATATTAACTAAAGCTTGAGTAACAGCAAAACCACATTTTGGAATAAAAGATCCTAGCGCAGACATGATTAAATCTTTTGTACACATATTAACAACTAATTTTGATGCTTCTGGATTATTTTGTGCCAGTGCAGAAATGATAATACTAAGATTATTAAGGCATCCATTGGCTACAGGAATGGGACTTGATAGCTGTGATATATTCTTTATTAAAAAAGTGTAGGAACTCCTAATTTCATCCCGGGTGTGTACATTCGTAACCTCAACTCGATTCATAGCTACTAGCGTCATTAAACGAACAACCTTACAAATATCTGACAATCCAATCATTTCTAGACTTTGAGCAAGACTCATGGGATTTGCACTGATAGCAAGTTGAGATAAAATACTTAATATGATAGATCTCGAAAGCAATATGTGTATCGATGTGCTCAAGTACTTTAAAGCTTGTATTCGATCACGAGATGATGTTAATAAAGAAGCTTGATTGCCAAGGTAACGCATTTGATATTCATTTTTAACTTGAGATTCTTGAGTTACAGTTGGTACGGCTGACATGCCAAGAGGATCATTATCTTGAAAAGATACTGATTCAGGATTGCCATTCTCTGATAATCCTAAATAACTTTTGATTTTAGCTGTACTTGTGAAATCTGGCATAGCAAATTTAATAGTCTGTACGTCTGCTTCTGTTGCATCTGCAATACAAGTAAAAAGCAATAGTTAATATAAACTTGTTAATAGTATACAATATTGATTTTAATTTATATGATGTGAGTCAATGGTTATTATTTGTCTTTAAAAAAGGCCATGCAAACTTGCAAATATCAACTTAAATGTTTTAGCTCTTACATCACTGTAGATTTGCAGAAAAACCTTTATTTACTCGTTAATAAATAAACATTCAATTATCACTTGAAATTAAAATTATTTGAAGCTGGCATTTATAAGTGACGGCCTTCCCTTGTAAGTATTATCAACATTAATTAATTGAAAAATTAAGTAGACATAATTGACTTACCATTTTCATCAAATATTATGTCTGGAGACTGAGCTTGAAGAGGATTGCCTTTATTGTATGATATTTTCGAATATTTTTCTTGACAATCATAACATAAAACATAATGTGAACCTATGGAAAGAGAATTTTAACATTAGTAAAAAGCAGAATGATAAATAAACAAACCTATTGTAACACCACAACATCCAGGGCCCCATAAAAGTCCACAACCTGGATGATAAGCTGCCATATGTGTACCTAAATGTGGTGAATGAATACCACAAAAAATACACATAGTAAAAGAATTATCTATCTGCAAAGGTAACATTCCAATATTGTTAGTTATTTAGAAGGTTTTAATAATCTCCATTCTTACTTTAATTGCAAAATTTGTTCTATGTTGTTCTGAATTTAATGCATCTACTAATGAATCGCAAGAACTAGTTGAATGATCTTCCATGGGTTCATCTGGTGAGAGTGTAGAAAGTAATGGATGGGCTTCACCACGTACATGTTGCCTTTCTCTTCCACGTTCTGAACGTTCCATTCTTTCCGTGAGGTAACTTCTAATATCAGAGCAAGCTCTTCTTCTTGGACCAATTACTGACTGCCTTCGACAGATGCCTTGTAAATCTGAACTTTCCTGATTCTAGCAAATGAAATTTATATTAAGAAACTACATCAAACAGAGCATTATTACCTGCTGCCTAGATATATCAACTAATGGTAAAAACCTCGATATTCTGCTCACTTCTAAACGTTCCAAGCGATTTGCTGATGTGGATTCTGCACTTCTACTTGCAGTACTAGCATATCCCTCAACTACATCACTTCTACTACTAGTTTCATCTTCAATACAAGGATGTTCTATCATCCAAGTAGCTAACATATTAATTGTATGAGCACTAACTTCTCCAGAACTTTTTGTTGCATAAATTGCTTTAAGAATATGTTTTAATGTAAATCCCATTTCTAATAGTGGTGCTGCAATTGGAGGAGGTGGAGGCGAATTTGATCTGCGACAACGACCCCACAGTTCTTCATCAGATAAAAGTCTTCTAGTTCTTCTTGCACTACAAACTAAAAGCATTTGTCAGATCATTTTAAAAATCATCTTATTATTATACTAACCTTGAGGAGTAGAAGGATCAGAATAGATAAATCTTGAAGGATAATTGCCTGACGATACAGTGAGTGAAGAGGGTGGTCTTGGTAAGATAGATGATGTTTTAGAATTAGACATTGAGATATTCTTCGACGTAGAAGCAGCCACTGCATTATTTCTTTTTGAGGTTCCTGCATAGGACCTTTGTTGATAATTGCTAATATCTTCATAATTAGAGTCACTAAGCCTCAAGTCTTCCTTGTCAAGATCATCTTCGGTTCTGCTTTTCATATAACTACAGTGTAATACACTTTGAGCACGTTCAAATTCTGCAGTGTTCACAATAAATTTCAATTTACATTGAGCAGTGCCTTTATTAACCAGATTTGACATTATTTCTTTTATGGAGCTATATAAATCATCTTTTTGCAGTTCCTTTTCTTCTGATTTATCAGCTACAGTTATGTTAAAATGATTGATAGCAAGGAAAAGATCTAAATATTTGCCCGAGGTAAGCAAAACACTCAAAGCTTTTAATGCAGAAAACTGTAGAACTGCTAAATGTAAGCATGTCATCTCTGAATTTAAAAGTTTAGCTTTCAATAATTTAGCCTCGCGTCGCATGCTGTCTCTATCTTTATCCTCTTTTGTCTCTTTAATTACAGATGCACTATGAGTTTCCATCATCTTTTCTGCACTTACTTTTTTCACTTCACACATAATGTTTGAAACCATTTCATTAGTTAGAGATTCCACTGTACGCATCAAGGATGATTTGTTTTCGACATTATTTTGACTATGAACTTGAGAATCAGAGTTTGAACGCCATGTGTCACCCCATGAGTGTCGACGTCTGCCACAAGTATTTTCTGGTTTTAGTAAATTTTCTTCTTCTTGGGTGAGCTTAATTTCTGGCAATTTTATCTCTTCCATTATTCCACTTAACCTTGCTATGTGCTTTAACATCTCAATTGTTACACCTTTTAAACAATAATTATTATAAGTAATAGAAAAATCTACTGTGTATTTTTCTCATGTTACCTGAAAGTTTTGCAGAATTAAATGGGCTAAATTCAATATGTTCTAATAAAGCGATGGACACATCGGAAACATCTCCATCTGGAATCCATTGCACTTTTACAACAGTTATTCCTTTTTTCAGTATTCCAAGAATGATTGCTTTTTTTCCTGTATTTTTGTGCTTACACATACCTCCCATTCTTAATCCTCTATCCACACCTATTTATAAGTGTTAAAAGTTTGAATTAGAATTTTAAATTGCGAGATTAAAAAAAATAGCAATATTAAACTACAGAAATATAATGTTGAAGTATAACTGTCATTCAGTCACCCAACAAATAAATTTGTAAACTGCAAATTTCAATGATATCACATCTTTTTTGTATGTTGTATTTTTTTATGAGTATTAGGGTGGACTTTATTTAAAGCATTCGTGTTCATGAATTTTGATCATGCTGTCTCTCAGATCAGTTTGAAATGGCTAAAAAAAGATTCACACCAAAGGATTTCAATTAATACTCTCTAGAAGGGGTATCTGTAAGCTTAGTTTAATTCCCATTTAAATAACACAGGTTTTCTAAGTCCACCAAACAGTTGAAACACATGAAATGCGAGTCATTCCACCTCAAATTGGACAAAATCTTACCTTGATATATCCGATTTTTCTGAAATTTTTTTTTACATGTTCCATATAATAAAATATTAGACCCATACTTTATTGTATGGAACACATAAAAAAGACTTCAGAAAAATTGGAGATGTCAAGGTAAAGTATAATGATGTAAGAAACTGCAAAAAAGTTACAAGACTCCAACATTAAGGTTGTTAAGAAGAGGGATGGAGGTAAGCTGTGGTGGGGACTTTGCCCTATGCTAAATACATAGAATAAAGTATCCATTGCTAACTTCAAATAAACAAAATTTTAATAGTTAAAATTGATGAAAATATGTTTTTTTTGTTAAAAATACGTATTTTTTAATAATTTAGTTCTAAATTTTATTCTTTACTAAATCATTTTGGAATTCAATACACTTAGAGTATGCTCGGTAACTCCTGGCACACTTTTTCATAAGTAATTTTAAGTATAATGTCTAAATGTAAATGTCAAATCATAATTTAGTTGTCATTACTTACTCATGGTATTTACATGAAATAAGTTTAGTGAAGCTACAACTAAACATTTGATAATAAATTTCATGAAAGTAGACCACTTACTGCTGTGACTGAAGAAAATGTTGCTGCTGTTCGAGCCTTGATTGAAGAGGACAGACAAGTAACATAGTTATATTCAGGCAACATTAGGCATTGGTATGAGTCAAAGTCAAACAATGCTACACCAACATTTAGGTGTCAAAGAATATGTAGCCATTGGATCCCACATAATTTATCTGATGCTGAAAAGCAGCAACACATTGCTTGGTGTAGAGAAACACTTGTAAAATACAATCAAGAAACTTCAAATTCCGTATGGAATATTGTGACGAGAGACGAATCCTGGATATATAGTTTCCATCCCAAAAGAAAGTGTCAGAGTGCTCAATGGGTATTTGAAACAGATGCTACGCCTATGAAAGTAAGAAAAACAAGAAGTGTTGGCAAGAAAATGGTAGCAAGTTTCTTCTCGAAAACTGGGCACATTGCTATAATTGTGCTAGAGGATCGAAGAACGGTACACTACCGTTTGTCTGCCTGAAGTTATAAAAAACATAGAAACGTTTCCCAG
This sequence comes from Ignelater luminosus, assembly GCA_011009095.1. NCBI lineage: Eukaryota > Metazoa > Arthropoda > Insecta > Coleoptera > Elateridae > Ignelater > Ignelater luminosus. The sequence continues at coordinate 23,044 of VTPC01002030.1, forward strand.
AATTAAGAGTAAAATGCGTGGAATCACCTTTTCGTCACCAACTGAAGCTATTGAAATGTACAAAAACTGATTTCTGAAGTGACGCAAGAAGAGTGGAGTAACTGTTTTAAGGATTGGTTTTATAGAATGCAAAAGTGTATAAATTATAAAGGAGAATATTTTAAAGAACAGTAAACTTGTTTTCTTTGTTCTGTAATTTATTTTTCTATTAGTTTCTAAGAATTTTTAGTGTGACCCTCGTACAATGTTTTAATGCGATATAAGGTACGTCAATCTGTAATTTACAAATTAGGAGGGGAAGCATCCAATATTGTTAAAGAATAAGAAGTTAACAGATCCCGTTAAAGCACTGTATGTCTGAGAGAACATGTCTGAGAGAAAAGCGGCTGCCATTTTAAAAATATCGCCTTCGTATTTACATGAGATTAAAGTAAATAAAGCTAGACTTAAGTAACATGTATGCAAAAGTGTTTCTCATTACATCAATGATCAGAAATAGAGAGCAAAAACCGCTTGTAGAGAAATTGTTGAAAAATTGGCTCCTGTTAGAAGTGGAAAAATAATTATTATGGATGATGAAATGTATTGTGCAGTTGATCCAAATGATGTGCCTGGTAAAAAATAGTATCATTGTACTTTAAGTGAGGATGTGTCTCCTGAAAAAAATTCAAACCTAAGAAAAAATTCTTGAAAAGATTTTTGATATGACAGGCAATGGATGAGTATGGTAACGTTTTGAATCCTTGTATATGTACAGGGACCATAAATTGGCAAACATATTTAAAGGAGTATTTAAGCAAAAGACTTATTCCCTTTATCAAAAATAGAGATGTTCTTTTTTGATTAGATGTGGCAATATGCCATATGCCATACAATGTACAGAATTTCTTAAACAGAACAATGTGGATTTTGTAACAAAAGTAAATAATGCTCCAAATACACCTCAGGTTGGACCTATCGAAAAGTATTGGGCATTACTTAAAAGGAAATATGCCAAAAGAAAAACGCCTGATAAAAATTTAAATTCGTTTCGTCGGATATTGCAAACCGCAGCTCAGAAAGTGTCAAAAACTAATGGTCTAGCTTTAAAGAACCGTGTAAGAAAGAAGCTTCGCCAAGTTGGCAGAAAAGGCGTACATGAACCTTATAAGCACTAAGAATTAAATTACATATATTGTCTATAATTTCAAATAAATTTCATATTTTTTGGAATATTCTGTTTCATTCTATAACCCTCTTTAATTTTGTGCCAGGAGTTAGCGAGCATACTCTATTTATAAGACTTTCATAAATATTTTGATGATTTTTTATAATACTGACATTTTTGATTGTTCTGACGTTACAATCAATGTGAAAACCGTCGCATGCATTTAACACAATGTAATAACGTGTAACGAAACAGTAACTTTGACATTTTTTATTTCAATAACTAAAAACAAGATTAAGTTCAAACTTCACCAGAATTCATTATCCAAATAATATACTGTAAAAATCTCAAAAACTTGTCATATACTTCAATTTCCTTCTTAACAACCTTAAAAGCCTGTGTTATTTAAATGGAAAATACACTAAGTTTACAGACACCCCTTCTAGAGAGTATTAAGTAAAATCCTTTGGGGCAAATCTTTTTATAATTATTTTGAACTAATCTAGCATGTAGTATGATAAAAATTCACAAACACACATTTTACTGATGCAAATATCAAAACAGACTGTGGATACATTTAGATTGACTAAGGTAGTGTTTTGTAGTAAAGTAAAATTCAAGCTAGGTTGGGTCAAATGCTTATTAGTTTAAGCAAACTCAGATTTTAAAAATTCAATCAGTGAAGACCTCTGCCAACAATATCTATCGCCTATCTCCCTTCATTGTAATATAGTTACTTCCAAACAGTACAGATGTTCGTTTCAGACAAACCAATTTTCATTCATTCCTACGACTATTTAAATGAAAGCTACAAACCTCCTATAACAACTAAAGCAGGCCAAACAATTTTGCACAATTTTTCTGTATTTTCATATTCTGCATCTTCACCCTTTGTTAAATTCTGTGCTTCTGGAATATCTGGTGCAATTTCATTCTTCTTGAGTTCTACTTTAAGAAACAGTTCCTTTATTTGACTCAAACGATCTGTAATACATGTATTAATCTAAAACAAAAAAATTAATTACAAAAAAAATTGATTATTTCTAATCGTCTTACTTCATCCACCCAAACATCACTAGAATGTAATTTTCTAATTAGCGTTATGTGTGCTTCAGCTATCACAGCAGGCAAAGGTGCAAAAGTGGGTTCACCTGGTAATAAATCTCTTTGGGTGCCATGCATCTGTAATTGCTTTGTAAATATAAACTTTTTCAATATGTATCTACTTTAGTTTTGGTTTAAAGCTTACTTGCATATCAGTCATTTTTACTTTTTCTCCAGGATTTGTACTATAAAACATAACACAAGGATATAATTCTGCTGCTTCTATGTTTTCAAAAGCAACTCTTGGTTCTTCTCCATTTTTTCCGAAACTTAAAGTTTTAGCATCCATATCTAAAACTACTGTAATATAATCCCCTTGAGTATAACTTTGCAAACATAAATCTTTTTCTCCATTATGATATAATCCTCCACTGTACGCTCTATATAACCACATATCACTCGTAGTGCGATGACTAAAATCTTTAATTGGGTATTTTGATACTCCAATACAAGTTCCTTCATTGCCTTTATTTTCTTTGACTATTAAGATTTTCCATTGATAACAGCCAGATTTTATGGCTCGTATTCCTAAACCATACCCTCTACCACCAGGACCATGCACTAAAGTTAAACTCCCTTCAACTGAGCAACTGCAACATTTTTCAGGATCAAAACCAGTATCGTGAACTGGTAAATTTTCTTCTACATCTGTGTAAAATTGATCTAGAGTCGCAGAATCACTTAAAGTATCTAGAGCTTTTTCAATTATATTCTGTTTTTCATTTGATGATTCTGCTGATGTGACAGGTTCTCTCCACATTTCTTCTGCTAAATTATTAAATAATTCTTTTATAATATATTCTCTATGGTCTTTTTCAATATCAGATGCTTTTCTTGTAGATAAGATAGTTTGAAGTAATTGTAATGCAAGTAATTTTGGTCTTAAACCATACACTTGTCTTACATTACAACCACTTTTCTTATTGACAACAATTGATAGAAGTGCATCAATCCACTTTTTGGTTGATAAAATTTTTTGTATTATGTGACTGGAAGCAACAGTTCTTAAAAATACTAGAAAATCACCAAGAACACGTGAATAACTTGCTATAAATCGATTGAATGGAAAGTGTTTGAGAACATCGGAATAATTTGAATAATTATTTTCTAAAATATCTTCTAATTGTTCATACATAGTACCTATAATTTTCTCTATGTGACATGAATCAACATGCTTTGCATGTACACGACATGACATTGCTAATATATGTAACAACCTTAAAGATGCAACATTTAATGTATGACCCTTACTAATTACCATGCTTGGCACTACTTGCCAACTGCACATTTGTGTTAACAAAGCCATCAAATCATTATCAATAACCAAACTTAAATCTAATGCTTCAAATCGTGTACTCAATGCAAATGTTGTAAGTAATTGTAAATGTTTATTTTGTTCATTTTCAACATTATCCGATAATGATCTTATTAGTAATTTATAGATATTGTGAACAATGGTTGTTATTTCTTCTTTAATTTCATTTGAAGCAACCTGTACACCTTCTAGGTAGTGATGCAACTGAGTGCAAGCTTCTTCAGCTTTTAAATTAGTCAGTGAAAAACATCCAGTTAATAATTGCTGATGAATACAGCTGAGAACTGTTGTTGCAGATTCCTTCTGCGATTTCATAAGAAGTTCATATATTTGCACAAGACTTTGTAATCTTCCTTTTGCTCGGTCTAAGTGGCAATTCATAGCAGTATGTATTACTCGAAAATCAGTACACCAGCCAATATCCAAATTTATACTATTTTGTAACAAATGTTTCTCAGCAGGTTCATCACAAACGTAACATAATAATAAATTACCTATTCTTCTTAGTGTATCATTGCTACTTAAATCTTTCGCACTTTCATAAAAATCAATAAAGTGCTTTTCTGTTTTTAAGTCATCATCTGAGTCTTCGTGTGTTATATTTATTTCCATCTCTGTAACAGACAAGATTTCAACAAAATTATAAGCAAAAGGTAAAAAAAAGGAATAACTAATACCAGATGAGCATATAGAAATGTGACATATTTAATATTTTAATAAACATAAAAGTTGCATTCTTTACCTTTATTATAATACACTGCTCAAAGCAGTTGTTTTGAAATAACTGTCTAATGTTTATTCTCTCTTATTGGCTACATAATTAGCAGGTATGCATGTGAAACAATTAAATACAGTCCTTATTGTAAGTATGATATACACTTGAAATTATACAATATGCTTAAATAAGAGTACTGTATGGATTCTTATGCTATAAATTAATGCATTCTGTAGACCCTGGCCTGCACGATCACCTGATCTAACACTGTTAGATTTCTTTCCTCTGGAGTTATGTCAAGAATCATGTGCTCAACCAAAATTTTGAAGATGAACAGTAATTATTTTGGTTGGTCACAGCAGTGTTCAACACAAAAAAATCACAACCAAAATAAGCCTATCATGTTCATATCATTAGAATCATGACAACAAGAGGTATTCAAAACAACTTTCAATTGTTTTTCCGCCTAATAAAAAAATGAAGTTGATGATGGTTACTCGAAACCGAAACGTTGTACAGGAATTTTGTTAGCGTATTTTAATAGAGAACAAAAAGTGGCAATGGAAAAGTAGTTTTAGTTTTTCGATATCTCTTCAAATAAATAAAAGAAAAAATAATAACGAAAATCGAGAAATCTACTTTTTTTTAAATATCTCTGAAACTATCCAAGATATCTAGATTTTGCAAACGCCAACAAAAAGGTCCTATAAATAGCCAACTTTCATCCCATTTAACAGATCCTGTATCTCTTACCGTTTCCAAGATCCCCATGCTATGCATCCTTATCTTGGACACACTGTATATTGATGGAAGCTACATAAATGCCTTGAAAATTTCAAATATTTAAGAATGTCAGTAGCATTAGATTTAAGACAAAATAGTTATTTAAGCAACAAGGGCAGTAAGTACGTTTTACCGATTTGAGGGACTGACGGAGTAGCCCAAAGTACCCAATATTATTCAAAACCAGTTGTACTAACGCCTGAGATGCTTACGTTTTTTGCACAATCGAGTTTCTAAATGAAATTGCAAAATTTAAGCAAATTGATCAGTTTTTTAAAATTAAAAAAACGTAGTGGCTGTTTTTATTACTACTGTTGCTAAGATTCATCATGAAATAAATATTTTTATTACTTACCGCCCAAAATACATGGCTTGCCCGATTTTTCAAAAAAGTTATATCAAGTCACACAATGCATATACTACATATATATAAAGGAAAATAAAATTTAATACCAAAAGCAACAGTTTTTGAATATTTGTACTACCTTTATCTAAATAAATTGTTTATTTTATATTTATTTATTTATGAGAAAATTCAGTTTAAGTGGAATACCCTAGAAGCATCAGCATTGTTAACATAATTTTAAACCTTCCAGAAACAAATAGAAATCATAATTATGTGCTCATCCGGTACTTAAAATCTTTTACCTTTAACAAATATTAATAAAAATAGGCATCTCTCAAGAACACATTGGCAGGATTTGCGGAATTCATAACTATCAGTAGTTTGTAAACCTAGATTTTCTTCTACTTCAGCTTCTGTATCGTCTGCTGAATCTTTAGAGTCTTCTAGTTCCATATTTTTCTTATCTTCACTAAACTTTGATAAAAATTTAGAATTCAACATTTTCTGTCTTAAATTAACTGCAAATCTGTACATTTCTTGAACCTGAGGATGTTTACATGATTTTTGTATTAAACCAGTATGTTTCAAAAGTGTAATCAAAAAGCATCGCATCACAGTTTCAAAAAGTTGATTTTCACTTTCAACACAAATCCAACTATCATTTCCAGTATACTCTTTCATTGCCTTATAAAACCCAGCACTTTCTTCGTAGGGATCATCATCTTGTAATGCACAAGCTTCATCATATTGACAAGGTAACTTTAAAGCTAGTTTACAATAACTCTGCACATCATCACTAAAATTGCCAATTACAACTGGTATTTGTTCATACATATTTGACAATACTAAATATGTTATTTCACTGATACATTCAGTATCACTATTATCATTTCGAATTCCAGATGAAAATATAGGCAGTTTTAACCAATGTCGGCTTTGCAACTCTTCTTTTACTGGTGGTTCACCAATTAACATACTTCCTAACGACTGTCCAATTAACAGTGAACAGGTACGTTCTAAATCTATTAACCAGACCCATGATTGATCAGTAAGTTGTGATAATGTAGGAGTTTCAGTGCCTGCAATTATAAAGTAGATCATAGTAAAGAACAGGTATGTCACATTTAAATAATTTACTACAAAACTTTCTGAACTGATTATGCAGGGTGTTACAAATTCAAATAGTTGTATGGGGATCTCAAAAACCATAAGAGATACGAATTTGTTTAAATTATTGCAAAGTTGTGCATTTATGTACTTAATAACATGCCATTTAAAAGTTTAAAAATTTTGAATATTTCCGGAGATATCTGAAAAAAACCGAAATGATAATTTTTCGTTTTTAATTTCTTACGTCTTTGTTTTCAGATTTATTTAAAAACTAATAACACATTATTAAAGCACTTTTTTATGTTCTTTAAAACTGTGTAATCATTTTTTAGATGCGATGTTTTGTATTTCAGGTATCATCATCAGGTAAATTATTTTCAATATGGACCTGGATTTTCTTTTATGTTTTTGATGAAAACTGGTTTTCAAATGAATAATCCATATAATTTTTTAAAAAGATTGCGTTTTGTAGTAAAGAAAATGATGCTTTTTTATCGTCCAATTTCTTGCTAGTACGGTCCTGAATATTTTAATCAGGATTCATATTCAATTCAATTACTATATGCCGGTAACCTCGCGCTGCGTTTAACCATCGTGATATCTATTATAGAAACGCGTATTACCAGCCAGCTCGCGTGTTTGTTTCCGAGCTAATTTCCAGCGTTTTGTAAGAGTTTGTCTACTTGTCAATATCTATACACTGTTGTTATTAGATTTTTCAGTATTTCAGTCTAGTTTAAGTTGTTACTGTGAATTTTCCTTTTTGTTTGTTCAAATACATTTTAACGCAAACAAAATAATAAAATAAGTTTAAATAAACTTAAACTGAGTATGTTTATCAAATCGAGTTTTACAGTTATGTTAATTAACTTAAACTAGACTGAAATACTGAAAAATCTAATAACAACAGCGTATAGATATTGACAAGTAGACAAACTCTTACAAAACGCGGAAAATTAGCTCAGAAACAAACACGCGAGCTGGCTGGTAATTCGCGTTTACCGGCATATAGTAATTGAGGTTACACCAGTGTCGTACACGTTTTCATAGTTTTATATATTTATTTAGCGCTGGTGAATTTTTACGAATATGTCTTTGAGGAACATTTGTATGGTGTAAGGGTGCCATGCAAATAATGAAATGTTTAATGTACATTTTTTTAAATTTCCCAAGAATAAACACAAAGGTAAAGAACAAAAGTTTTGTTACTTCCGATTAACTATAATGATGTATTGATATAATAAATATTGTAGATATGAAGAATGGGCATGTTTTAACGGAGTCTATGATGTGTACCAAAATAACTTAGATGTGTTGGTGCAAAGTTCATATTATAAGATCTGCTCAGCACATTTTGAAGACCATCTCATTAAAGGTAGAAATAAGAAATGCAAATGCGATATCAACAATAATAACCCAGCAAGCAGCAGAACAAGATACAAGTCAGGTGCTGTTAGGTATGCATATCGAATAAGCTTTTAATAAATATCATAGTAGTATTTACTAATTCAACTCATCTAACGACGACTGTTAAGTAATTCATTATTTATACTTTTGAAATAATCACAAATATATATTTATATCATTACTAAAATTCATTAAATTGCAAGAGGAATATTTGTAATATCCCTATTTAATAATTTTTTAATACTTTAATTTTCTATTTTATTATAGAGATAAACGATATTTCAAATGATATAATTTAAATGAAACAAATTTAAAGCTATTTCTAAATTT
>VTPC01002030.1:36831-61981 GCA_011009095.1 Ignelater luminosus
AAAAACCTCACAATCATCTGTTAATGCCAAACAATGAGCATCTCCAGCAGCTATATCAATAATTCTATAGGGTGTTAAATCTTGAATAAGTGTGGGTGTAAGACAAATGGTATCTGTTGATCCTATTCCTAAACATGGACCACTACCCCAAGTATATACCTGAAATACAAAGATTTCATCTTTTAAAAAATCACAAAAGAAGAAACAAATAACACAAATTTTCCACTTATATTTACCTGGCCAGAAGATGTGAGAGCCATTGAAAAAAGAGCTCCAGCACATACTTTAATTATGGTAAAACCTTGCAAAGCCTCAATGACTTTGGGTCTATAAACTTTAGCAATTTCTCCATGTCCTAATCTTCCACTATCACCAGAACCAAAAGACCACACTGTTTTGCCATCTCTTGACAATACAAGGGTATGTGCACTACCACACGCAACTGATCCAACATCACTTAAATCTCGAACTTGTGTTGGAATGTGACAACCATTGCTGTCTCCATGCCCTAATCTACCATGGTCACCTTCACCCCAAGTATACAGTTCACCATCGTCAGTAACAGCTGCACTATGACGATATCCTTAACAAAGAGAGAATAATACAACTTGGTTTCCAAAACTCAAAATTTAACTCAAAACTACCTGCATTGATACATTTTATAGTTTTTCCCAGAAATGGTACTCCAATCAGTTTTGGTTGCTTATGTGTTGAGCAGTTACCATGACCAAGTTTACCATAATCTCCATCTCCCCAACTATACACTAGACCATCCTCTGTAAGTGCTAATGTATGACCATCACTACCTTTCGAACTCGACAGTTTTTTAATATTACTGTCTAAAAGCACACGCTTTGGAACACTTTGATTAGATGAATCTCCTAATCCTAATCTTCCATAGCTGCCTTTACCACAGGCACTTACACTACCATCCCAATGGATAATGAATGTGCAATATTGCCCAGCTTCAGCCTAAATCATTTATAGAAATTATGTTCTAAAATACCTTATTATAATTTTTAATACAACAAATACCTGTTGCACATGAACAAACGCTTTTGATTTTGCAGGAACAATTATTTTTTCTTGGCTTCCCTCAGCTAATTGGTGAGATGAATTACTGCCCCATACATACACATCACTATTTTCTACAGTAGTCACCCCAGATTCACTTGTACTTATACCGACAGCATGAGCTCCATTGTGATCAGTGGCCATATTAACCAAGGCTTCCATTAAACCACAAGCTGCTTCATAAAGACCTACTACTTCTTCCATGTCCATACCAATTTTTTCCTTTAATTTACTTCCTTCCATTTGGGACAACACTTTATTTAACATTGATTTTGTAATTTTACCATCATTACTATCTTTCGCAGAAGCATCCATTGCCATTTCAATCCATTCTAATAAATATCTCAATGAGCCTCGTTGTAAAGCCAGTCCTAATAATAATTCTGATGCCAACAGTTGACCTTGTGGATCTTCCGTAACTGTTAGCAAAACAACTTCTTTCAAAAATGTTGATACTTGTTGTAAACTACTAACTCCGAGACTAGTCAACTGAGAATCGTTAGAAAGTGATAGAGGAGGAAGGTCTCGGACCATGTCAACAGCAGTTTTCAATACAGAATTACAAAGTGAAGGAATACCAAGAGAGTTACTGGTATACCAGTTTTGTCTTAATAAAGCAAACAATAGACTGAGTCCTGTTTGAACTCCGACTTCTAAGAGGGCTTGAGATCCAGAAAGGCATTCTCGTTGTACAGGTATTAATTCATTATTTCCTTCAGAGGTAAGAGGTTTAATCTTTGTTTTTTCATGAAATTTTACAGCTAGTGCATGATATATTCTTTTTAAGACAATTAATCTTTGTTTTAAAATAACTGCAAATGGTGTTGAAGAACACACATACCTAGCTAATTCAAGTTGGGCAGATAAAAGTGATGTTATATAATTTTCTGTTTCATCTACCGATGGAGATTCATATTGATAGTCGGGTAACATTTGAACATCATTATAAGTCAGGACGGGAGGTGGTATAATACGTATTTCCTTATTGTATAATAAAGCTTCATACATAGCTAAAGTGACATCACGATTGGCTAAGTTATCACAATCTTTTGAAGCCCACGAACTATTCATATGATCAGCCCATTCTATCTCTACATTAACTGGTGTACTTCCCTCCATGTTTATACCAAATACTTTCAATATTTTGCAATTTTTTTTAAGTAACTTAAAAAAAGAACTAAACCATTGTATTTATATTATAAAATTTAATTCTTAAATAAAATTCACATTTAAAAAAATTATTTTTGAATTATTTAAAATTTTTAGAATACGTAATACTTGACACTTGACACAAAAGATTTTTCGTTTTTATTTTTTTCCTTTTTGTTATTAACGTTTACACAAAAGTTTATACAAGTCTCTTGTATCTTGACATTTACGAACAGCTGATAAGGCTGATTCACTACCAGTTGCAATGTTGTCAATACGCAGTGTTGCAACGTCGACACAGCTCCAGTAAAAAGTCCCTATTTCTTTTAATTTTTCGCGCGCTTTATAATGAGTTGTTTTTGACACGCGGATAAGGTATCTTCTGCTTGACATTACTCATTAGTCATTTCAAATACTAAAAAGGTGAATTTAAAGCTTAGCCTTTTCAAAATATTTGTTTTATTTAATTTTATTTAAATGTGACTCTAATATCTGAAGCAATCTTATAGCTCGGCAATGTAGTTTTATGTGGATTAAGAGAGTTTTCAGGTACGTTAATGGTTAAGCATGAAGGTAAGAAGCTGATGTTGAATTTATGACAATCTTTAGAATAAAATTCACTTACGCTATTAAACTTAAACATTCTCTAATTATCATGGCAACCGATTTTGTCCTTCTTCTTCTTGTTAGAATCAGATAAAGCTATACTTATTTAGAATTTTAAAGAGGCTCCATTAGAATAGAAACTGGACAATTGACTTTAAACAACGGAGTAATTCTTAAAATACGTAGTAAGAAACCTCAATATAAACAATGGTAGTAAGCAAAGTAAATAAACCAGAAGATTCCTTCAGAATTTAGTTCAGCATTTCTGCCACCAGAGATGTAACGTTTAGCTTGAATTGTCGTATGCATTCCAAAAGTAATGACTGTTCTTCCGGTAATCGATTCAGTAAGGTAGAATAAATAGAAAAGCAGAAACAACAAAATTCCGATACGGCTTTTCAAATTATCGACAAGTACAGAGATTAACAATCTGAGTAACAAGAAGCTTAGTGAATTAGGCCGAATAACTTTTAATGTTATATCAAATTTTATTTAAACGAAATGGAAAATTATCATTTACACTTTTAAGAAATATTTATTCTTGCTTTAATTTTCAGAAGGTTAAGACCTGAAATTACTAGGATATGGCAAAGCCAATTGATGTGAAACAAAGTACCGACACCAAACAAAAGACGATCGCAAATTGAGCTCAATATCGATTCTCTCTTCAGTAGAGGCGCTGTTGATTTACGTTAGACAGAGCCAGTTGATTGTGATACCAAGTACCGACACCAAACAAAAGACGATCGCAAATTGAGCTCAATTTTCTTTCTGTTAGAGACGCTGTTGTTCTAGATTAAATTTGACAAGTTTAAACGTCAGTTTATAAGTTTGAGGTTATTAAAATTTAAATGTAAGAAAAAAGTAATTATTAATGCCTTGTTGTTGCGTATTCGTTATTCTTTGCAAAATTTATATAAGAAAGTGTATATTTTCGTCTTCTTCATCACTTTCACAATTATTTGTTTCATAAATTGCTGTAAAACAGATTTTGTAGGGTGCACAACCGTTTATGAATAAATCAAGTTAACCCAAATAACTGTATCATGCAATTTGTATGAACAGATCAGAAATACGAGTTAAGTTACCGAAAACGCATTATTAATTACTTTTTTCTAAAATTTCAGTTTTAATAACCTCAAACTTATAAACTAACATTTAAACTTGTCAAATTTAACGTATATCAACAGCGCCTTTCGCGGAGAGAAAATCGTTATTGAGCTCAAGTTGCGATCGTTTTTTGTTTGGTGTCGGTACTTGGTATCACAATCAACTGGCTTTGTTGTTAGATTTGAAAAGTTTAAACGTCATTTATAAGTTTGAAGTTATTAAAATTTAAATTTCAGAAAAAAATAAGTATTAATGCATTGTTGTTGCGTATTCTTTATTCTTTCCAAAGTTTATATGAGAAAGGGTATATTGTCTATTCCCTCGCCGTCATCTTCATCACTTTCACAATTATTTTTTTATAAAATGCTGTAAAACAAATTTCGTAATGGTTGCGTAGCCGTTTCCGAATAAATCGGGTTAACCCAAATAACTATCTGTCATATAATTTGTACGATCAGATCAAAAATACGAATTAAGTTTTCTAAAACGCATTATTTACTACTTTTTTTCTAAAATTTAAGTTTTAATAACCTCAAGCTTGTAAACTGACGTTTAAACTTGCCAAATTTACCCTAGAACAACAGCGCCTCTAGTGGAGAGAAAATCGTTATTGAGCTCAGTTTGTGATCGTTTTTTGTTTGGTGTCAGTACTTTATCTCACATCAACTGACTTTGGGATATGGTAACCATTTTAAGAAATTTCTTTAAGTGCCCCTCGGTGCCTTTTCCTGGAAAACTACAAACGCATCGCCTTATTCAGTTTTCTTATATAATTTTCTACAGTTCGCCATCAACTGAATCGGTTTGTAATTAATTAAGAAAACACAGATAGAGTGATTTCCAAATCTCGTGGTACGTGAAATGCGCAAAAGGCTGAGCGTACTGCACAAGAAAGAGAAAAAGAAAATCGTAAAAATTTGTCTTCTGCGCATCGATGGTCGCGTGCCGCGTGATTTGAAAACCACTCTACTTTGTTGTACATCACATGCGCGTAGTTATATGAAAAAATACAACTACGGAAAAACACCACTAATTGTGTTATTGTTAGTTTTAAGATTATGTTATTAGTCACGTAGACATTCTTTTATTGTTAGTTCTAAGGATTCTGCTTTTAGTCACGTAAAAGTTTTCCAGAACCATCTTAAAAACATATAAATACAGAACATAAGTGTTGTAGAGTTAGTTATGGTTTGATTCTTGGTCTAGCAAGTCTTAGACAAGTTAAATATAATAAGATATAGGCAAAGGTCTGTCTTTATTATAAACTTAATCATATTGTAACTTCGGAAACATAAATAAAGTTGTTTTTAAAAACGGAGTTTGTGGTTTCCGCGATTTAATTGCGTTTTCTGTAGCAAGATTTACTATAGTGTCGAAATAATTACATCTAGGTTATATATGTATTTCATTAATTAATCAATGTTTGAATGCTTCCAAGAAAATGAGCATTTCGCATTCATTTCAATTTTACACTTGAAAGTACCAAAAATAGGAATTTAAGATTTTTCTTATATTGCTGTTACATGTTAATTTTGATCATTTGTATAAATTTGGAATAGAGCATATGTATGCATTTAGGTGTCTAGGTTTACCTTTGATGTCTACCTAAAATCCATTCATTACAAAACAATAGCTGTTTTTGCATTGAATCATTTTTCATAAACGATTTCAATTGATTCTGTCATTGCATCACCGACTCTTGAATGAAGATTTTAATACCTAATCCAAATCCTTAACCTCAAATTATAACAAGCGTCAAAGAACCCTAGGAAAAACTCTTTATTTTTTAGGTTATGTTGACAAAATGATAACTTTTATTCTATGAGTAACGAAGGGGAAGAAGAGAGAACCATCTGCTATACTTCACTGTAAATTACCTGTTGGACAAAAAACATCATCCTGTTGATGTTATTGGTGGATGGAAATTATTTATTTTAGTAGTGTGGTAATGCAGTCTCATTGGATTTATTTTTTAGTTGAAGATAATAATGATAATAATTTTGATTGTAGTAGTATTTTGTTATAATGACAACGTTAATTGTATGGCGTACAGGTGTACAAGAATGCCACTGGCAAAAACTTCTGTCATTTTCATCAGCCTGTCCTTCTTAGTCTCACGATTTTAGTTAAATGTTCCCTCCTCTACTCTTCTTTACTTGTTGCTTTTATTGGTGCATTTGATATTCTCTTAACAATTGTTTCTGAACATTGCTCTAAAACATTTATAACAATTGAATACCCTTACAGATATGTCAAATACATGTGTTACCAAAAACTAGCTAATATTTTGATATGTACAAGACACCAAATGTAGAATATTGTAAATGCACATCTCGCATTTTGTTTAATTCTATCAAGGTTGTAATAATCGGTTTTGGGTGCTGTTAATCATGTACCAGACCTAGTTGAAACATAATGAATGAGTTGATAGAAAAAAAATTGCATTTTAAATAATGAAACTCACTTAGCTGCTGAGATTTCTAGTTGATTTCTACGACCATTTAATCAAAAATGAGAATGCAACTGATAAATTACAATTTATTAATAAATTAATCATTAAATAGATATTAAATATAATTTTTGGTTTTTGCAATAAACTTATACAGTATTTGACAACAAAAAAGAAAAGACATTTAGGCGTATACTAAAAAGATTGGACAAAAATACATGAACATAAAAAATGGGACCTTCTTATTATACAAGATCGTAAAACATTACAAAATGACACACATACATTTATACACATCAATCTTGCATAGATATTGCTTTTTATAAATTAATTTTTCTTAACTTAGTAGCATAAGCTAAATAAAGATTGCCCCAATTTTTATCATTCATTATCATACAAATGACGTTCCTCAATAATTTAAATTTCTAGAAAATTTTAATCTGATATAAAAAAGTCTTATTCTACATTTTAAAACCTTGTTAACTTAAATATCACATCTTCAAAAGAGTCAACATTTATTTTTACTATTGGCAATTATTTACAGATATTATATAAAATCAAATCAAGCAGAAGCATGTTTCTGAAGTAAATTTCACCAATAGGAAAATTCTGTTTGATTTATGTC
This sequence comes from Ignelater luminosus, assembly GCA_011009095.1. Lineage (NCBI taxonomy): Eukaryota > Metazoa > Arthropoda > Insecta > Coleoptera > Elateridae > Ignelater > Ignelater luminosus. The sequence goes on from VTPC01002030.1 coordinate 43,845, forward strand.
CTATTTTTTTAATATACCTTACTTGCGATAGGAGCCCATTACAAAGATATTTTCAACAAATTCATTAAATACATTTAGTTATATATTATATGTAGTTGGGTATGGAATTTTCACCGTCATTATAGTAATAGGCCTTTCTTGGTAAAAATAACTGTATTTGTACAACTACTGTATTAATTACAAAATAAATTCTATTGTACTTATTTTTTATGCAAAAAATTTTACGTAAATCAATAACTACAATTATCATTTTTAATATGTAAAAATAATAATTTATCATATACAATGGAAAACTGAACAAGAAAAAATACTCCTAAATGTCAATAGCTATTATGTATTAAGAAATGAGTTGAGACAATAACATATGTATGGTGCGTTTGCATGTTTCCATTCTATGTTTTTGTATGAAAGATTACAGTTTTTTAAATTTGATTTATTTTGTATTAATTAGTGTGTTGTAATTTGCTGTTATATTATGGATACTGCTATGTATTCTTATGTAACAATAATGGTAGTTTGGTTAAATTTGGATTTATTTATTTATTTAGTTTTGTGGAACTTAAAAATATTTCTTACTATTCTATTCCAATCATTCTAAAAATACTCTGTAATAATACCATGATATATGATATGATAGTAATTTATTCAAATAAATTTTGTTTTGGCACAAAATCATGTTGCTGTTTTTTTTCTATAATACCTGTCAATGTCAAAATTTGATATTTTAGATAATAACAACAAAAACATAACCAAGCAACTGCATATTTTGCCAATTTTCAAGTACTTTGACAGGTACTATACATCCTGCATTCGGTAAGGTACCTTTGACAGCTGTTTTTGCTCGAAATCATCTCTTGTTCTTGTCACTCGAATCTGGATTTTTATTTGAGTGACAAGAACAAGAGACGATCCCGAGTAAAAAATAGTTGTCAGATGTGCCTTACCTAACGCAGGGGATAATTGATATGAAAGATTTATAAGCTGAAAGTAAATGACATTTCCTAATGTCAATAGTCTGAAAAAGATTAAAAAAATTGAACAATATAGAAACAAAACATTCAGAAGTTTAATGAAACTAGTGTGGCATTTCGTTAAAGTATCAAAGTACCATATATAATTTAAAGTGAATTTATGCAAATGTATTTAGACATGAGGTGATGCCCAGAACTAACACAACAGATGAAGTGTATTATTTCAATGAAATAGTTTGTAAACACCAGACATAGGGATTTCACCAGCATTAATAGGGTCACACTCTGTAAATTGAATGGATTAATATGCAAAAGGTGTAGATTACACTTGTCAATTTACTTGGACTTGTGTCGCTGAAAATCTGATGACACTACAATAAGTATCTTGAAATGCAGGAGAAACCGACTTCAACAGTATCAGTTTTTTGTTTTTTTTTTTTGGAAAAATTCTTGTCTGATAATCACATAACTTACTTATCATCGTGGGCATCCGCAGAAATTTTCCTAAGTGAGGGCAAGATTTAAATTAAGTATTGAATAAAAACAAGAAATAACACAGTTTATCAGAATTTTGTATCAATATTAACAAAGTCACAAAATACAAAAAAGTCTTTTTCACTCAATTTACAAAAGAAGTGTCCCCTCTTGCCCCCTCCCCTTGTGGACACCCTAGTATAACATCTAACATGTCTTATTAGATTTGCACAAATCCACCTTTCTAATTAAAATCTATAAACATGTACATGTACACTGGATGGTTATGGTTACTCTTTTCGTGATAGAATCAGCTAAGTAATACAACTTAAATGACACATATGTTTTACCATAATTAATATTACAATTTTGTTCTTTTTAGCAGGAGAGGCACTGCACACAGACCTGTTCACACTATGCAAATTCTTTTTCTGATTCTATGTCTATCAAATTTGTTTTAGGGAGCGTTTTTGGCAAAACATACCTATTTGGATTTTTCTCCATAGTAGACTTAGAAAAATGACAAAATAAAGAATAAATAAAGACATTTAATTCTAACAGTTAAGAAAGTACTTCCTTATTATGTAATTTCTTGAAACGAACTTAATTTAAGCCAATTAGAATATTGGATACAGAATACCATAATTTAAAGTGCTCCATCTGCTAAAGAACTTTCTTTATATCCATAAAATATTTCGATCTGTACTGAACAAACTTCTATCAAATACTATAATATTTCTTTCTTTTTTTTTTGTTCAATCTTCCAACACGCTTTAAATAAATATAAATAAAAACAAAAATATAACACTATTGTAACACCTATTGTGGCACATTAATATACAGAAATTAAACAAATATTTAATAAAAAATAATATAATCTCCACTTATTTAAATAAATTATGCAAAACTTCATGATTCATAATATAGTCCAAATATAAAACATTACTACTATTTGATTACATTATTTTAAAACGAAGAGGTAATTGCATTATAGTAAACAGTAGATAGAGTTCAGCTTATAAAATTCTTGTATGTATATTGTTCCTTAAAAAGAGTCTATAATAATTACGTTGTAAAATCCAAACCATACCATAGCCATTTTACAAACTGTAAGTTTGGAGTCCATTTAGAAATCCATTAAAATCGAACATTTTTATCTATTGCATTTACAAGAAAATATAAACAACACAACAAATTAATAGCTAAATTCCTAGGGACTAAATTAATCATTCAGGTCAGTTAAGAGCCATTTTGGAATGTACACTTTGTGCAGATATTCAATTACTTCAAGTTTACAACACTGATGTGACCAGTGACAATGTCAAGTGTTGACAATTATCAGTTTCAAGATGGAAAGAGGTTAAGTCACATAAAAATGTAATTCTGAAGAATTTCTGCTTCTATTATTATAATATTGTATACAAATATCTTTGATGACTATAATTAATTAGTAGACATGAGTCAGGATTATAGATATTCTATCAATAGAAAGCTCAAACAACTGACAGAGGTTATGTTTATACAAGATATTGAACATTTTTTAAAAACTATGTTAAATGGCTAATAGCTGGATGTTGTGGTAGGAATTGAAATTAGTTATAGTGATGTCATAGTCTGGCAGGAATGAATTAGTGGAAATAAAAACTTCAAAAACATTATGAAAGCTCTGTGAAAGCTGTACTAGCTATTGAAGTCAATTCTGTAATTTCCTGTAGATGTCCATTCATTTGAAATGTTAAAACACATTCATATCACTTTTGGTGAAACCAGAAGTAATATTAATACAGAGATTTTAAGAAAAAAATCAAACAATATGATTATTATTGTTAGAAATGTTGTATGATTCAATTGCTAACAGTATGAATTTCAAATATGACACAAAATTTATATTTAATGTACAGGTAGATATCTTCTAACTTTAAATAACAAGTTTTATTATTTATTTGTAAAAACAAAAGTTGACATCTATGTTCCCAAATTTGCAATGTGTAAAGATGATAAAGTTCATCATTGAAATATATGTATACTCCGTTCACGATGTTTCTGGGTTGTAACAGGCCATGCTTTGATTTTGTTAAGTTGGAAGTGTTTTCTTTTTTTTTTGAAAATTGTCATACCTGCAGCTGCATTTAGTGCTGTTGCACGATCAAGAATTTTGCATAAACGTTTAGTACCAATTAGTTTTATTTTGTTAAAAAGAAATCAAGTTTTCCTTATATTTACACAGTTACAAAAAAAAGACAACAGCGTGAGGTTAAACTGTCATAAAATGCTTAAAGCACATTAAGCATCAATAAGATTTTACAAACGGAGTTAATAGTTTACAATACTCAAACTTTCATTCTTCCACAGACCCAGAAACATCGTGAACGTTGTATAGGTGATATCAAAAGTAATATCTAATTTATACAGAATTCATAAAAACATATAATTTTTTAAGACTGTTTAGCCAGCAATCTAGCTATCAATTTGTGTGATTTGTTTATAGATACATATGATTAAAACCATTTAATTCAAATAGAAGTTTGAGTAATAAATTAAAAGAAACATATTGCTGAATGTAATAAACAAAATTATAGAAAACAATAAGTAACATTTTGCTTCCAGAAAACTTATTATCCATCAATCTCTACCACTGACTCTTTTGAAGAAACAACAAATATAAAGTCGTTGCAATGCGCTTTTTTCATTATGAGGTTGAAACTTAAAAATCCATTAAGATACAGAATCATTTTATCTTCTAATAAACAAATTGTTTACTTTGTTAAATTATTATGCATATCAAAGTCTTTTAATACCTAAATTAATTGTTTTTTAATCAAAGAAATTAAACACAAGTTTATGATTTAGAAAAAAATATTAAATTCTTGAAAAATTTAAAAAATGAAACTTATTTATATGTTACACTACAAATATACATTCTTTATAAAAATAATAGTACTAATAAGTAAGTAGCAACCTCATTTTTAAATAGTTCTACTTAATTACTAAAATTGAATAATCTCGATGTGTTATCAAATGTCTTAATATGTTAAATAAAAAAAAAATGGTTTACCTTGACAAATAAACATTATTCGTAGATAATTTCGCAAATATAATTATTAAATTGGATTAATCATTAGCAGCACTATGATTAAGTATTGACTGGGAATCTAAAGCATCACCAGATAGAAGCGAATTATTAACAGATAGAATTCCAGGTATTTGTCCATTGTTTCGACTAAATGGAAAAAAAACTGTTAACTTTTTTCAATAACTGCAAGTTTTCTTCTCTCCCTCCATTAAGTGTCCCATTTACATCCCCACTTAGTAACTTTTGCCTTAAGACATGTATTTCTGATGTTATAAATCTATTACACAAATCTATTTGTGGTTTTCCACCATTCCTAATCTCCAAATCTGGCAACCATCTAGAATAACATTGAGTCCATACATCAAGGAAAGCAACTGCAACATTTGGTTTCAAGCGATATAAATATGCATCGTCATATAGTGGATTACAAAATAAAGCGATATCTTTTTCTAAAAACTGCTCTTTCCAATCCCATACACTACGAAGAATTATTGGACTGCTACCCTAAAAAAATGTTTAAATGTTTACATGAAACACTGCATAATAAAACAATGTAACGTACAGTTTGGGCTAGAAATCTATCATGTTCACAGTTGAATAAAAATGTATCAAAAATTGAAATAAATGCCGAATCCCAAACAGTGGTGAGGTATGTCTCAGTAAATTGGAAGGCTGTGGGAAACTGCTGTAACAGCTGCCACACACAGTCAAGGAAGAGAAGTAAAAGAGGTGATGGATCCGTTTCTTGATTTGCAACAAGACCTAGCCTTGCACTAAATGGATGACCTAGTGCTACCCACTCTTTTTGAATTAATGATTGAAAACCACTAACTGTTCGCCAATATGGATCTAAATATAGTTGAATAAGACTTGATATAACACAATTCATGTCTTGACCATTCCCTGAAACATAAATTTAACTAGATTTAGAATTTAGATTTAAATTATGTAAAAGTAAAATTTTATCTTCAAAATTGTTATTTCAGTATAATTAAGATTTTAAATGACAATTTGTGTTGTCAGCATTCAAAGACTATTTTTATTCTTGCATTATTTATAAGCAGAAATCAAAGAAAAATCACCCTTATAAGAATATACAGTTCATTCCAGATCTATCCAAATTGTAAAAAATTAAGAGTACTAAATTCCTTCATTAATGAAATACATAATCTTGATATACTTTTGACAAATGGCAACCTAGTAACTTCTGCTGTTACAAAGAGCATTTATAAAATAATAGTGATACCACATTGAGATTGTTTCTTACCAGTTTTGACATTATTACCATTCAGATAGATCTGGAATGAACTGTAGATTATTACTATTAATTTTTAAAATTAACCCACCTTCTTGTAAAACAACAGTAGTTGGATTAGGTCTGCAGATTTCGTTTGCCCCTTCAATAGCTTTTAATAAACATGTTGAAACATGTTGTAACCATTTTGTACTATCCAAAAGTCCATAAAACTTAAAATCCTGAGTTTTAAACACACGAATGCTGTCAGGAATACATAATTCTCGTAATTTGATATAGCTTGATTGTATATCTTTGGGTGAAGGACAGTCCTTGCTGAGATCGATAATGTATGGCTGCCGTTTTTCAGCATGGCTCTTACGTACATGTTCGAGCATGATATTTTCCTGAGTTCTATCAGTTATAGTGGGTAATATGTCTGACATTCTGACTAGGGCAGCTCCATCAGGTGTACCCCATACCTTTAAAAAAAAATACTTAAATTGATAAATCGATAATACAACATGATTTTTACCCAAATTGGGCAACATCTATTTCTAAAGTGTTCAACAGCTTGATTAAGGCTACTATCTGTAACGGAAGCAGGTACAACTAATGATTGTGGAAGCAAAGGAGACATGTGGAAATTTTGATTTGCTAGGGAAATTCGCCAGTTTTTACAACCAGTTCTTTGCAACTCTCTTTTCCAATCTTCTGTTCCACGAAACATTTTCACATCTTTTAATGTTTTATAATATGGTTCCCTGAAATTGATTACATGATCAACAATATATTGGTTAAATATAGGATATTACTTATAATCATAGGCAAATAATAATGGATGTCGTTTTGGATAAGCATGATGAAGTAAAGCATTTGCAATATTTTTTCCGCTATCCTTATCCGCAAATTTAAAACTAAATTCAAATACTCTCATATTCTGCAAAAAGAATTCAATTTATATAGTTGCCTTTAAAAGTGAATAGAAAACGTACCTTGCATATAATTAAAAGTTCTTTAACTTTTGTTGATACATTTTGTCCAGGTAACAATTTCTTTTTTGATCTTTCTCCAACTTGATATATGGTATCTATGGAAGACAGACATACTTCATATGGACCCAACAATAAACTGTGTTGATAACAATCATCTGATATCTCCTCCTCCTTATCATTTGCACTTATAAAAGATAGTTTAAAAGTTGTAACAGTTAATATTCCTAATGTTCCTTTTTTACGATCACTTAAAGGTGCATACATCATTACTTTTTGTGCTTCTGTTACAAGTGTTTCACCTAAAAATTGCATTTTGACTGTTAAAACTATTAACATACTTATAGTTTTATGTTTACCATCTAACAGTTTTGGTCGGTTTAGATCATTTAGTGAGATTGACTGCAAAATAGAAAATTTGTATTGTTTAATTACTTAAAACATATTATGTGTACATATACTTACCTCCAAGCTACCTTCATCAAGTATGTAACTTTTAAAACCAGTATCCTTCGAATCATTCATGATTGTTTAGTACTGAGATCTTCCTTAAAGATTATGAATTATTAAGTGAAATTAATGGTAAATATACAAAACACTTTCTTGGCCATAGTGATTAATTTTTTGATTTTACACGTTAATTAACATTAATTAAACAAACAAAATTAAATACAAAACGTCAAACATATAATTGAGGTTATGCTGCTCATATGGCTAATGGCTGCGTTCAACAATTTTAAACAGTGGTAAAAAAACGTATGTATAATATACCGTTCTGTTGCTTGTGTATGCCATTCATGATACAAAGCGTTTACAAAAATTAACCGAGTTGGTATTGCCGAGATCTTAATCACAACCTTAATTAAATAGTAACTGGAACGCATACGCCTAAAGGTGCGTATTCACTTGAGCATTTCGGCCGCATGAGCACATTTTTGCTCATGCGGCGCTCATACGGACCTCTAGTGCACATTCGTTTACGAAGCGCACGAGCATCGATCCATGAGATGCACACGAGCATCAGTTGAGCGTTTACATTCTTACCATGAAGAATAAAATTGCATTGGCTGGTGCCACTTTTATTATAATGTACCAATTGTTACGCAAGAAAAATAAGAGACGAAAACAAACAAACAAAAACCAAAATTTTTTAATAATGTTAAAATAATAATTTGTTTCAAATTTCATATGTAGTATTTCAAAACTTTGGTATGTGTCTATTAAAAGCATACATTGCTCCTGCAACCATTCCATGATGATAACTAAAGAATACTGCCCTTAAAAAATTAACAACTGTTCGCCGAATGCCAACTTTGTCAATTAAAATCCGTCCAAATCGAGCACGCAAAATTCAGGCGCTCACTTTGATGTACCGACACCGAGCGGATCGGCCTGAGCGGCTCGCCGTAGGCTCAGCTCACGCTCAGCGCAGCGTCCACATTATCCGAACATGTGCTCGGGTGGCGCTCATGCGGCCGAAATGCTCAAGTGAATACGCACCTTAATATAAACCTTAAAGCAATTAAAGCAAAAATTGCGCAAACAAATTTGATACCCTCAAGATGGTCGATGTGGGTGTAACCAAAGGTGCAACCCAAGGTAACACATATCAGGTATAACATATAACCATATGTAACTAGCGATGGGACTCGAATGAGTAACCACTCGAGTAGTTCGAGTCAAACCTATAAAACATGAACTTTAGTAATGTGAACGTGCAACTCGAGTCGAGTTGAAACTCGTCGAATCGAGTTTTGACTTGAGCCAAGACTATACTCGAATCGAGACCACATTCAAGTCAAGAGGCAAGAGCACACTCAAATCGAAACCAAACTCGAGTTAAAATCTGAGCCAATAGAAAAACTTATTATTCATGATGTTATTGCTATTCTCACATATTCTTTAGCCCTACTTAATATTATGTTCATATTAGTTAACAATTTTGGTTACTTTACAATTCTTTTTCATATTTTTGTAATATTTTTTCGGATATAAAATCAGAAGCATTGTAAAAAATAAAAATATAATGTAAAAAATAATAAAATTACTATTTGTTATTATGCTAATAATAATTGTTCATCCATCATTAAACGGAGATAGACTGTAGATTTTTTTACCGTAATGTGGTAATTTTTTTGTAGAAAGTGTAGTACAAATAATTTTAAAGGTTATGATCATAGTATTTTTTCTTAAAACGTTTTAAAATTATTATAATAAACTCCATAACAAAAAAAACCAATGGATGTAATAAACAAGAAAAACCGAAAAGCTGCTACTTCTAATACTACTACTAATAATAATAATATAAGTTATCATTTTGCATTAACGTTTTTTGACACGTAACCTCACAATCCTAAAATAAAGGATCCTATTTTTAATTGATAATTTAATTATAAGATTATTTTTGAGTAGTTGTTATATATGTATGACTAATAAAAAGCAAGCTTCATTGGCTTCAAGTGTATTAGACAAGCTTTCTCTCTTTTGTATATCAAAGTTCATGCAAGAGATCTAACCAAAGTACATGTTAATTTCCCAAGTGTGATAACAGAAACTTGCATCAAATAAAAGTTTGAAACAATGTTTAAAATAGAATCAGCAGTATCAGAAGTATTAACTCAATCCAGAATCAAAGTAAGGTATGTAACGTCACATAACAAAAGTATTTAAAATATAAAAATTGTTCATAAAACATTGCAGGCCCAATGCACACCTAGGAGTATGGCTTATGTATCTGTTACCATTTTCCTTAATATTATGTTCAATTAGGCATCCACACGAAACATCACAAATCTATCGATTATGCTCTGCGTTATCCGTGGGATTGATGGGAACATCTCTAGTATTTATCTTACAATGTACAAGAAAAAAATCACTAACTTTTAATAGAACATTACACTTGTTGCCAGCAGCATTAACTGCTACAGCATTTCGTTTTTGGCTTCATGCAGGTCAATAATTCTTATAGTGAGAATTTCTTTTGTTAATTCAATGTTAATTAGACATGAGAACTAGGCATTGTAATTTTAGAATATCAACATTTTAATTAATTTAATTGCAGGTTTTTTCTTCAGTCTTATAAGTGGATTAATTTCAAGTGTCCTGTATTGGAGAATTTTATTAGCAGTGCTTTATATGTTTCCATTAAGTTTTACTTTGGGAGAGGCTGCTATTGCTGCACAAGCATTAATCTTATTTTTGTATAGTACAGTAATAAACGTATGTAATGCTAGCATTCGTACTCCAACTAAGATTTTAGATATATCTACCCTAATTATTCAAGTAAATATAAAGTTATTTTTCTTTTTAATTATTTTATTAATTGTGACTGACATTCTTAGGTTGGTTTATGTGCAATTGGATTAATATGTATATTGATGTACCGATTTAAACATTTAAGGAATGCTCTTTGGTTCTACACTGTTTCTACTATAGTATTATCACTATTTGTTGTCATATTGCTGCATGTACTCCTCCTTCAAAGTCCAATTTTATGGATTGTTACATTTCTGTTTGAAGATGTCAACAGGGTAAGTCAGAAATTATATTAACTATGAATGTCACATACATCAGAAGCAACATTTGCAACTTCTTATTAACTAATTTTGATATAATTTGTATAAAGATAGTACAAGCACTGTTGTTTAACACAGCCAGAAATCAGTTGCTGACATTGCTTATTGTTATAAAAAAATAGCAGATTAATGATAATGACTTGGTTGTTTTGTTGCTCTCATGGTACATGACACAACCAATGATAGATAAGAAACATTTTTTTTTATTGTTTAGAAGTCACATCACTTTTTTGAAAGTAATACCAGTAGCTAATTTCTGAATATGTTAATTAATCGTGCTAATATTATCTTTGCAGTAAATCTTATCAAGATCAGTAAATGGAAAAAGAATACTGTATGATATTGTAACGATGCAATACTGAGGCATCATTAAAATTCAAATTTTAGATGTTTTGATGACTTTGAAGAAAACTGTGCCCTATGGATAATGCTATACAGATAATTGTTTTTAATAGCATATCTGCTTCTTAGATTTCAAATAACTAAATAAAATTTAAACAAATGATATTTTAAAATCATGTTTTTAGTATATTTCAGTATTGCAGTAGCACATCAATATGCTAATCTAAAATCATTTCAGACAAAAATGGTTATGTATTGTGCAGCATGTAGTGTAGCTGCAGCTGTAGCAATCGATAGACAAATAAAAGGTGCAGAAAAAGCAACTCCTGCTGTCCGGAAAGTTTTTCATATTTTTGCAGTAGCAGTGTTTTTGCCTGGATTGTTGTATCATTGTTCATTTATTTATCTTGCAAGTGGAGTTGTATTTGGAATCTTTGTTAGTCTTGAGGTAAATCATTATTTACAAGGTTTAATACATGAATAAAATATTCTTTTGCTGCAGATGTTAGGAATTTTAAATATTCCTCCTCTTGGTAGTTCATTACAAAATGGATTTGTCGTTTATAGAGATGAAAAAGATACTGGAACAGTGGCATTAACTCCATTGTATTTATTAGTAGGTTGTTCTTTACCAGTGTGGATTTATCCTGCCCCTTGTGATATGTTAGACTCTGCTGGATTTAATTTATTACCTGTAATGAGTGGTGTACTTGCTGTTGGTGTTGGTGATACTTTAGCAGGGGCGATTGGTACTAAATTTGGAAAACACAAATGGCCTGGTTAGAATTTTATGAAATATATTCATTGTTTCTATGTAAACTGTTATGTTAAATTACACAGGTACTAAAAAGACAATAGAGGGAACAATTGGTTGCATTTGCAGTCAACTAATACTTGTATGGGTACTTATTTATTTAGGTAAGAGTTTTAAAATTAATAAATTAAAAGATTATATCGTGAACTATCTATTAAATTTTAAAATCTTAAAACAAACATCGGTTACTCGATTTATATTAAAAAGTTGTATATTCTGTCCAGTGAAACTTAACCTGATAGCGAAAAATACACCAAAAACTTTAATTAAAAGAAATTATAATTAAACCGTGCCTTTTCCATTTTTATTTTTAATTGTTTATCTCTTGTTGCCAATGTAGTGTCGTCAGTAACTACTACATACATATATACATTTATTTACAACTGAATTAATAGTAAAATTATATACAATGCTATTTACAAACTTAACTTTCAGGGGGGCATTTTTGCATACAATAAATGTTTTTTGTTTTTTAATTATTTTTGTCTATAATAATCATAGCTAATTTGTCTTGAGTTCCCTTTTGGTGCCCTACTACTTTTTACATGTAATTTCTAGTAACTTTTACGTCACTGATAATTGAGTGGACAGACTAGATATAAAGCTATCTATTAAAGCCTTTTTAAAATATAATAGAAAGTTCACAGTACATCCCATTATTTTTTTTAATCATTATGTTTTGCTAATACTCTTACATTTGGAATTTTAGATTTATATTTCTTAACCCTTTTTTAGATCTCAAAGAATGTAACATTTATTGAAAACTAACAGAAATATAAATCTAAAATTCTAAATGTAACAATGGTGGGTGAAATTGAAATAGAAATTCTGTTAATTTATTATCTTGACTTTCCTCAATTATGCAATTACACTTTATCCCGAAACTGCACTAAAACCATGGTGCATTAAAACGCTAATAAATTGCAGTTGAACACCAGGTAAAACAAAAAGGAAATGATAACAATTCACACATGTCTTTAAACGCTAGAAGTAAAAAGTTAACTATCTATCCTACCCTTGAATTAGCAAATCTTAACATTCCTTTTATTTATTGTTGACACAGGTGGCTCGTAGACATTATGTCTGCAAAACTGTCAATTATAATGGCACAAATGTAATTAATTGCCATTTATTACTTATTACTGTTACGTTTTAACAAAAACACCTATTTATTTTTACTTAGTTTATTACAATTTATTTCCAGTATTTATTTACACTAAATTATTTATTTATTTATGTACAGAATAATTTATTTATCACTAATTACATTTATTTCTTTGTAACTACACGCGGTTATTTAATGCAAAACTAACTGGCTGTATTCATGCTACCACTTATATACGTTTCCTCGTTCCTCTCGATGAGTCTAGAAGGTTCGCGCCTTTTCTCGCACATTCGACGGTCGGAAACTCTGGACAGTGCGAGATCTCTCCGGTATATTCGACCAGCAACGCCGAGACTGTTTGACACTTCTCTAGTATGTTCAAGGGATGTCTCATTACATAATTTGTTTTTGTACAGGTACATTTTGTATTTCAGAGACTCAAATAATTTCTTGAGTTTTCAGAAGGGGTGTTTTTCTAGGAAATGAAGGGGAGGTTTTTAAAAAGTATATATTTTTCTTGATATACAACTGCTATTGAATGAATAGTTAAATTTTTTATAACTATTTCATTTTCACCCTGTATTGATAGTACAATATTGATTCAGTTTTTCTATTTTCTCTGAGTGGAACAATAAGTGGAAGGAATGTAATGAATGTAAACGACTTAAATGATATAATCTTAAGTAAAACAGAGTAGTGTACAGGAGAATTAATTAAGTAAGATACCCACATGATTGATGACGTAGACAATATTTAAATTGGATGCCAACATAATTCTGAACAAACTTAGCTTACCTTTGTTATTAAATATACAGAATTTAGTTGGCAAAACTGTTAAAATAAAGGAAGAATTACATATATTTACTTTCATTAGTAGTTTAAATTTCCCTCTGTCTAACATTTTTTTGTGACAATCTGCTATTCCCTTGCAAATAAAGGACTGAATACCTTATAATATGGAAAATTGGTTTATGAGGTTAGGAAGTTGTGACATGTACTTTGAGAATAGGCATTTTGATGACATTTTTGACAGTTGCTAATTTATTAATAATACATGAATAAATTGAAAACGTGTTTTCTTAAATAACCCTTGAAAAACCATATTCGCTTAGATTATGAAGTTATGTTGGATTATATTAATGGTTGTATACTGTCGATTGTTTACTTAAACTCTTTAAATGTTACATGGCTGCTAACAGGAACATGAATTTGCTCAAACTCTCTAATTATTAATAGACTGATTATAGTCTTTTTTTCTAAGCATAATTATAATAATGTGCACATTTTGATATGTGTAGGTGGCTGACATTGAAATTCATCATTTTTTTTACAGTTATAGAATGTTTACATTATTACTACAATTCATTCTTTTTATATTTTTCAGACTAGATGTTTCTAAATATCCAGTTAGTTATGTTTGTCACTCTGGTTTTTCTAGTTACAAGCAATTGAGGCTTTAAATAAAGTCACTGTTAAGTCGACAGTATCGCCACATCACATGCTATAGGTTATGTATGTAGATTGTCAATTATGTCCAAAGCACATTTAAGAAGAACTTGCAATTTAAGAAAAATAACATATAAAAACATCTAGGAATGCAAAGCATAACCACAGCGAACTCCTGTTGTGTTACTTTTTTCAAATTTTGGCGGCCATTTTGACCATGTTCCCGAGGTGATATTAACAAACTAAAAGTGTACGTTTCTCTTATTTTTTGATGTAAAATACGATTTTAAAGTAAAAAGATGTTTGAAAATTTTCCAATTTTTGGTGACCATTGTTCTAGAAGAGTTATCAAAAAACGAACACATCAAGTTGTCTTTAGTTTTTGATGTAGAATCCAAATCTGAACTTAAAATTTTAAAATTTGGCAAAAAATGCTGACGGACAGACAGACAGACAGACTTCGCAAATTCAGTAACGACTCCTTCGGAGTTCGTTGAATATTTTGATGTTAATTTTTTTAAAATGCAAAAATGAACTGCAGTACAATGTTATATTTCTGAATACTCCCAGCTGGCCTTGACTACAAATATCAAATATAATTCAAATGTTCAGTCAGTCTAAACTTTAATTTTTAATTAATTTTATTATTAATTATTTATTAGAAAATAGTATATGTATGTCACTCAGAATAGAACAAGGTCTTTTTGTGTTTCACACTCTTTGCACTACTTCATCAGCAAACATGCTCAACACAAAAAGACTTCGTTCTACTTCTTGTGACATAATATACTATTTTACGTTAAATTTAGAATGACATCATAGTTATTATAGTAATTCAGATCTACCAACAATTATAGAATCTAGTAGATTTTTCATACATAATGTTGGCATGAACCACTGTGTTGCTAATAGATTGTCACTTTAAACTGATTGTAAAAAGACTATAATTGTCTCCATTAGTAATTACACTATTAAAATCACACTTCTTTTAAATTGATCATCACATGGTCTACTAGATATTATTCTGGCAAGTCATCATAAATATTACATGGAATAATTTATTCAATAAAACAAATAAATACTTTCTCCCATGTGGGGGCTGGACTGCCGTTAGACAAAGTGTAACAATAAAAATAACATTTAAAATATAACTACTTACAACACATTAAAGTTTCTAAACTAATCTTACGAAATGTTGAAAAAATGTACAATTTTCTTACAAACACAAACTCTGGCACATTACCAGTGTACATAAGGGCACATACATACACAGATTTTCTGAAATGCACATCTCATCATATGGGTAATTAACGTACCCAAACAAGTGAAGCTAAGCCTCATCAGAAAAGAAAGGTTCAAAAGATCATTGTTATTTGCCATGTGTTCATTAAACCACCTATAGTATAAAATGCATCTATTAAAATCTGTGGATAATAATCCATGATATAACTGCATTTTATATGGAAATGGGTCAAGATGTTTTTTCACTATTGTTCTGCAGTTTTCGTACGACAATCCAACTTCCTAAGATAGTCTTCTTAATGAAGCTGCTGGTGTTTCAATTAATGCGCGCCTGGACATTTTCAAATGTCTTCAGCGATACGAACAGTTGGTCTGCCACTACCAACCTTATGATATACACTTCCCCATTTTTCAGAGCAATTGGACATAATTTGCCTATTTATGCAAATGTCATTTCGAAAGTTAAATTTGATTACGATTACGAACATTTTGTGCTCTTGGGAGTACACAATGATGAAAAAAAAATGAAAAAGAAATAATTTATTTTCAAATATCAAATTTTGACAGATTATCTTGTTAATTAAATATCGGAATCAATCAAAGATAAACATATTTAGCTACCCCTTATCTAAAATATTTTTGCTCATATGGTACAATCTTTTGCTTTAGTAGTCCTAATAATAACAAAGATGTTTACATGGATTTATACTTCTGTCCATCACTGTATATTATATTTAATTTATTTGTTATACTTGTAGGTTATATTGGTTATAATCAGCATGAGGTATTAAAAGCTGTCATTGCTATTGTAATTGGATCCCTCGTAGAAGCAAAAACTACTCAAATAGATAATATAGTTTTACCTTTGGTCGTATTTATTATACTTTGTTAGTTTTTTTATTTATATTATTTTGTAACATAATACAAGATTAGTCTGGAAGATTTTTAATAGATTCTCATACTGTTTTCTTCATGGTTGCAAAATAAAAGTATAAATAAACCTTCAAAAGTTTTTCTTTTTGAATTATGACAGTATTTATTTTGATTTAGTAAATTAATTTTTTAACTTACTAGAAATACAGTCGAACTTCGATAGCTCAAACCTTGATAACTCGAATTTTTTCTAATGACAAATGTACATACATGTATGTAAAAATATCTTGATTAGTTAGTTTTGATTGCTTAAGCATTTTTTCTTCCCCTTTGAATTTGAGTTATCAAAGTTTGACTGTAGTTCTAAAATAGATTTTTTTGTGTATACCTACTTATGCTTTATTATGAAGCATCTAGACTTACCAAATGAGCACAGAATGAACATGAGCCACTGGCTGTTGGTCTATGGCAATTACTCAGAAGAAATTTTTATGCTCATGCCCTTTATACAACTTATTGTGTGTGTAGAAATTTCAGTAAGACTGCAAAATAGTGGACAGTGAACAGTCACATATGAAAAACAAAAACATTCGTGTCTGCCTATTGTAAGACAAATTTCAATTCAACATAATAATAGAAGTTTCTTGTTTATGTATGAAATCCAATGGTACTTTTAAACCAAGATCTTCAAAAAAGTACTGGTGATACAATATTTATTTCTTTAACGAAAGGTTAACAAACTGATTAAACTTCATTTCAATATTATAAAAGGCTGTGTTAATAAACAAGAAATTGAACTTTTTAGTATTATTTGTTTACATATTATCTGTATGTATAGTGTGTACTTTATTTATAATATTAAATGTGTTGTTACTTTTTCTGCATTCAGTAAGGTACCTCTGAATGGCATCCTTGCTTGGGATTGTTTCTTGTTCTTGTCACTCAGTTATGTCAATAATAATCCAAATTTGAGTGACAAGAACAAGAGACAATTCTGAACAAAAATGGCTGTCAGAGGTACTTTATCGAAAGCAGGGTTTATTTTATGGCAGTTACTAACAATGAATCTGCGGATAACTAACCACCTCAGATATGTGAAATTTGAATATAAAAAATCATGGTTTTTCAATTTCCCATGTAGTCCCATCATCATAGAAGTATATTGAATTAATGAGTAAACATGCATAAGGCATCGTTGTTGCAGTTAAAGCTACATGTAAGTGATAGAAACATACATATTAGCTCTGAAAAAATACCTGAATGTTGTTTTCTTCATTCCCATGCAACTTAACAAGAAACATATTTTGCCACATCTGAACATATTTTTAATAATAATGTTACGCTATATGCTAAGCAGTAGTTTTATAAGGTTTTAAAAGAACTGTGTAAATGGTTGCATTACTTGATATGAAATTGCTCAACTAATAAGTAAGAGTAGTTAGAATTTGAATAAATATTTTGAATGTTCAGACTAATCTTGTGTAATGTATAATTGTTATTTATAATACTTGTACATAATGTGTAAATAATTTATTGTATAATAAATCAAACTTTTTATTATCAGACGATTATAATTGTTTTTTATTGAAAACTGAGAGATGCAATTGCTTGCAATAAAAAAAAAGCATACAGCTAGCACTTGTACATGTCATGCTCAAGGAAACACAATTTGATGCAATAATAACGTACCATAAGAAAGCAAATCAATCTACGTAACCTATGAAATCAGAAATGTATGTCAGTGATAGCAAATTAAATACAATTATTTTAAATCATATCAGTGTGACAACTAAATAAAGACATCACCAACGTAAGTTTTTCATTTCATATAGGTTTCACAAACTGGTTCACTTTAGAATCATGGACTATACCTACTTCAAACCATTTTATTTTTAATCTCTTACAAGCAAAGGTCACCACTTATAGTTTCAAATAATTTTAATTTCAAGTGATAATTTAATGTTTACTTATTAATAAGTAAATAAGGATTTTTCTG
>VTPC01002031.1:0-20376 GCA_011009095.1 Ignelater luminosus
TCTCACTTAACTCTGACTAATGCGACTCTACTGTGAATATTAAAAGTTGATTGCAAATGAAAAATAGCCACTGATTATACTTACCTGAAAACCACCAAAGATGACTTCCAAATTGTCGACGTATTGAAACACTTCTTTTTTCATATTTGCAAACTGCAGTGCAGCGACCACTAAATATGCAGCTACTAGTATTAAGTACGTAGTTGATATAAGAACTTCTTTAGATCTATTTTTAGGAAATAATCCCAATTTATTTAGTCCTGCAACTGGTAACTTGGGAGTGTCAGTAAGTACGATTTTAGATTCCGTTGCGTCCATGATTCTTTCAATAGTCTGAATTCTAAGATCTAACATATAAAAGAAAAAAACTAAATTAAATATTTAGTATAATTAAATAATAATATTGTAGTTAGAAAGAAAGACAAAGTTCAGTAACAACAAAGCAATGTGGAAATATCGATAACTGTCCACGTAGATTGCACTTTCGATCTTGTCATGATCTAATGATTAGAAGATAACGATGTCCATTGCTCTTTACTTTCTTTTTGCAGTTAGTATATAGAGGGTGTCTTTAACCACAAATTCGGGAAAGCTATAGAAAACACTGTACTAAAAAAAAAATTAATTATCAACTCCCAGAGTTGATAGGTATATGTAGACAATATTTAAGGCACATCTTGAGTTTATACTAAATAATTACAAAAAAACTACAAGTTTAAAACACGCAAGCACATTAAATTTAAAACATTATCAATCAAAATCAATACAGTGTTGTATTCTATTCTAAAGTGTATGCGTCATTTCGTTTTTCTTTTATATACTACATGTGTCAAATACTGAACAACTAGTTATTTCCAAACACCAGTCACTCACCGAAATCTGTGTTTTTTTTTAAACAGTAACAGTATGATTATCAAACTGTGGTTGCATATTGATATTTGATAAGTGAGAGTTATTCCCATTTTATACATTGATGTATTCCATTATATTTTTTCAGTTTCGAAATGAAAGATAACAGTCTTGAAGAACAAATCTCTTCGCTTTCTTCAGTTCATAGGTTCAAACTATTGTTCTACTTACTTATTTAAGGGCTTTTGCGATTAATGTCAAAATAGAGAGAAATCTTTAAAAACTAGACAGTTGATTTTTTTATGAAGTATGCGGTTTTTACCAGTTTTCATTTTCGAAGGAGACAAAGTACTTCGTTTTCGAGAAATTGCAACTCAAAGTCAGCATCTCATGCATGCGTGCTTATCAAAGTCATAATAACTAAGTGAAGTCTTTGATGTAAACGAACATAAAAATAGAGAGATCATGATAAAAGTTTGGAAGAGGTAAAAGAATATCATTTGAGACCTTTGCGCAAATAAAGTAAACTATTTTCTTCTGCACGGTTATTGACCACTAGCAGAAATGCTCATAAAGTGCAATGTTTGCGCGTGTTCTTTATTTAGAGGAGCTTAAGAAACTTCAAATTATTAAACAAACACTAAAATTGATAGACACTATAGTAGATAATTAAAATTTTTGTGTACTCGAAACCACTTATTCTATTTTTAAGAAAGAAGCTGATGTAGATGTTCTTTTTTAA
The DNA here is from genome assembly GCA_011009095.1 of Ignelater luminosus. Lineage (NCBI taxonomy): Eukaryota > Metazoa > Arthropoda > Insecta > Coleoptera > Elateridae > Ignelater > Ignelater luminosus. The sequence continues at coordinate 1,592 of VTPC01002031.1, forward strand.
ACTAGAGAATGAATAAAAAAGTTGCCCCTGCGGATGTTACCTGGTTGATGCATTTAAGTCTGGATAATTATACTAACCTAATGTCTCCAGTTTTCTTTTAATAAATTAAATTATTAAATACCTACATACCAATAATGTGAAAATCAAACTTTGCTGAATTCAGATTTTTGTAATCACATATAACTCACTATGCGCAACTTGCACACAATGACAATAACGTTTCTTTCTAACTTACTGAACTAAAATGCCATGAAATGCAGTTTTAACACCAATCGATTGATGATATGTTACTAACCGATATAATAGAAATGAATTATTTAAAGAGATCATATTAAAAAATATTACACTGTGTGACATGGCTTCAATAACAGTACATTTTAGGTATCACAATTTATTTATTCATGTGTAAAAAGCTTGGTAACAGCAAACGCGTTCTCTCACGTTAGTTTCTGATATTATTTAATTTTATTTAAAAAAAGTAAATTAGAATACGAATGGAAATTCATTTTTAATTAATCACTTATTATTATGTTTAAATTATGCAAAATATTGTTGCTTTCTTTGTGGGATAGCAGAGCTAAAAATAAACATTATTTAATTACAGATTGACTAAGAAAAACCGAATTTATTTCTGGAAAATCAAATGTAAAATACTTACCTCTGATTGAACCAAACAACGTTATTCTTCTCCTTTAATGCGTAAAACTTGGCGTAATGAAAAATTTCATGAAGACCAGGAATAAAAATGATCAAGGCTTTTTGTATTTAAAAAGTGTTGTTTCAAGATTAATTGATGCATAGCTTAAAAAAGGAATCTTTGTTAAAGAACGCTGGCAACATCGATAAGATGCAGCTATGATGGGAAATTACTTCAAACCGAGAAGATCAAACCACAAACGCAAAAAGTCAATTAATAATAAAACATTATTTCTGTAAAGTTATGCAAATGATAACGTTTTTTAAATTTAGTGGGTAATGACTAAGGATTTTGATTTGTTAATTTTTATAATCCCATTTAGTATTTCTTATGGGAAGTATAGTTTCATTGACTAAAGATTTCTGAGATAGTTTACACCGTTTTAAACATCTTGGAAAACGAAAGAGTCCTGGATAGATTCTTGTTGGGTTTAAATGTCCCAAGTTCTCCTCTGAGTACTGATATGATTTTCCCAGTGGAAATTTAATGAAGCTTAAAGACGGTAGTACCGAAGTAGGATTGCAGTCCTTTCTGGCTTGTTTCTATTACTGTACAAATGTGCATATTTGCGAAGTTTAGTGGTGCTTGCCATTAGATGTTCATTTCCATTCATTTTCTGGATTATTTTATTTTACCACTGTAGGGATTGAATTAAGCAGCCTTTCTTTTAAGGGTAAGCCTTCATTAACTAGATGTTTCTTAGCGAAGTTTACTTTTTTTCTCTCTCTATATAGGCCCCATCTGGAGACGCGCATACCTTTTGTTTTGTGTAAACGCATTTTGTTTTTCTCAGCGCTACTCATCTTATGCATCAAGTCCAATTTAATTTTGGATAAAAGATCTCCAATGTATACATGTACTTATGGGCAAATATTTGACTATAATTTCATTTTAGCAATTTTAATTTAATTCAGTGTAAACGACTTCTCAGTTTATAAATATCTTTTTGATTTATGGCAACTAACAGTTTATGATATCTTTTTTCCATAAATAATAATGGTGAGATTTATTCAAACATAAGGAAATTGCCAAAACCGTTTTCTGTATATGAACCCATTTCTCTTCAGTGTCTCAGGTTTCCCTCGGCAACCTCCAGGACCGTGTTGATTAGCGTCAACCTGCACCTCAGTAGGTAAGCTGAAATCAAACATTTTAAAAATAGGTATACATACTTGCAAATAACATTTTCATTTTATTAAAACTTTTAGAATGATCTTTCGTCCAAAGCCGCTAAACATCAATTAATTATCAAATTTCTCGAAAGAGTCAAAATATCAGAAGTACTTGGCAAGACTTTAGTTAAGTAATTTATAATTCCTTCAATTCTTAACAATTTATTTTTATTGTTAGGTCACTAAGCTCTAAAAAATCTTGAACATACCGTGAATCTAGCTTGATGCCTTCGGTCAAACAAATATGACCAATGTAATTAACTTTTTTGACTTTATATTGTACTACTGTACCGAAGTAAATACTAGAGTTTAAATCCTAAAATATTTTCTCATTCGCCCTTTGTAAAACTTGTCAACTAATACTCGATTGAAATGGTAACCTTGTAAAACAGTATTTTCAAAATGACGTTATGAAAGTGCAGTATTTTCTACTTTCAAGATCTAGCGGGAAATGATAAAATCGATCTCTTAAATCCATAACAGTAAAATGGCTTTCAATATTACCCACTGTAAATACTAATTCGTCTACTGTAGAAATAGGAAATCGATCGCTGCAGACATATTTATTAGACGACCCGATTTGATTATTGCCACAATCAGCAAATTATTAAGTCCTTCTGTAGGTTCATCTATCTAGATGTTTTTATTAATAAATTCAACATTAATCTCAGTACTTTAACTTCTCTTAATACGCTGACCATTAATTGCAACAACCTTCTTAAAAGATTCAATTTTATGATAGGCACATTGTTAACGTCAACCACAACAAACTTCAGATTACATTTAATGGTTTTTACTTGACATTGTAATACATACGAAGGTTGCTATTTATATTTCTGGCCTAACAATGAAAAAACAAGTATTTATGATCGAAACTAATTTTATTGTTTTTCAAAATATTCTCCATTAAGATTGATACACTTTTACATGCGTTTGAACCAATTTTCGAAGCACTTTTTCCACTCTGTTTGAGGCAGCTCCAAAATATGCGTTTTGAAACAAAAAACGGCTTCTTCTGGTGTTGAAAATCGTTGACCACGCGGTTTGTTTTTGATGTACGGGAATAAAAAGAAGTCATTGGGTGCCAAATCAGGGCTGTATGGCCCATCAACTCGACCTTCTGGCTGGTTAAATATTCAATTGTTTGAGCAGCGGTGTGAGAGCTTGCATTGTCATGATGAAGAATGATTCGCCTCTTCTTTGAAGTTTTACGAATTTCTCCAATGACTTCTGGCAAACAAATGGTTGTGTACCATTCAGAGTTGATCGTCTTACGTTGCTCTAACGCCACTGTTGCCACATGACCGGTAATGCCAAAGAAACAGGCAACCATTTGTTTCGATGTGCTTCTTTCGCGAACAACTTTTGTTGGATTTGGCTGGTCTTGAAAGACCCACACAGGTGATTGCTGTTTTGTTTCGGGGTCATATGCGTAGATCCATGATTTGTCACCTTTGCAGATGTTATACACAGCCTTTGATGCACCCTTCGCAAATTTTTTCAACATTTCAATGCACCAGTCGACGCGAGCCTTCTTTTGAGCATTCGTCAGGTTATGCGGGATCCTACGGGAACAAATTTTTTTTATGGCCAAATGATTATGCAATATCTTGTTGATGCTAGTCATACTAATGCCCAAAGATGCCTCAATCTTACGGTATGTCACATGACGATCTTGTTTAATCAGTTCACGCACAGCATCGATGTTTTCAGGCACAACGACAGATTTTGGACGGCCTTCACGGATTTCGTCCTGGAGTGAACATCGGCCACGTTTGAATTCATTATACCAGTTTTTTACAGTGCTGTAGGATGGAGCTTTATCGCTATATAATGTATTAAGTTCATTGATGCACTCTTGTGATAATTCACGTCGAAATTTATGAAAAATAATTGCACGAAAGTGTTCACGGGTCAAGTCCATTTTTTACTAGAGAATACACTTTTCAATTAACTGCAAACAACACTAATCGCACTCAAATGACAAAATGTTGTGGTTGAGGTTATGTTCAACAATATAAAGTTTACACCGGAAATGTTAGCTGACGCCTGGAAACAGTCAGTGTTGCCAAGGCCAGAAATATAAATAGCAACCCTCGTATAACGTACCCTAATGTTTTACTCTGTTATTATCAATCAATTATTAAATTCCTACCTTTCTATGCAAAAATCTTATTAGTATTTCACATTTTCTAAATTTTTAACGTTAAGCAGTTGCAGTTGTCACTATATCTAGCTTAAACGCGATATCTTTCTCACTAATAATAACACTAGTAGTTCACGTATTCTCATTATTACTTTCGTATTTTACATTGCTTAAAGCTATATCATCAATGTAACACTCATCTGTCATTATTTGTTTATTGTTTTCCTTTCTATTACTACTTACTGAAATTTGATTTAGCTTTTTACAAAATGATCTGTCATATTACATATTTTGCAATATTTACTAACGGAAGGACATTGATTTAGAGATGTCTAAAACCAGATATAGATGTAACATACATAACAGTGTTCCATTTCAATTCGACAGGTGTGCCTAAACAGTGCCGGTATTTACAATAAACACTGGATAATATAAGTTATTCAAATAATCTCTTTTGATAGGCATCCCTTGGCAAAAGATTAATTAAGACATGCTGATTCTCGAATAATCTCCTACAAGCAAAAAACAATAGGAAAGCAAACACTACTTCAGCAGTACTGGATTAAAGTTTCTTACCTTTTTCATAAACATCTTTAACACATTCCAGTAGAATTAAACTTCATTCGTAAATTATTATTCCACTTCGAAATGAAACACTAAAAAGAGAGGCAGTTATGAATATTTCTTGAGAACACAAGTAATAGGATTCATAGAAATTTTATGACCTCTTGAAACTACTCGACTACCCCTCTCCCGACCTTTTTCTGAGGACCTTTGCCTGTGGTATTTTTAGAGAAGTATTAAATATTAATAAGCATAGCAGTAGGTGCTTATTAGGACGTTCCTCTAAATAATATACCATTTCTGACGTGTTAGCTAACAACCTACTTTTCATAACTATTTAAATTACTCATCAATTGATCAATATTGAAAATAAGAATTTACCCCACACTTTTGCTCCACAAGCGAGAACAGCGTTCCAAACTGTGTATTGTTAGATAAGTTACCGAGTAGAAAGGTATAATCTCAGAAGTTCGAGTTTTCCAAACACGAAACTTTCTCTGGTAAGTACCTATTTCACAGTTGTTTATTAGACATAATCCATGCAAAACATACCTACATCTACCAACTGTGCTATAAATCACAATCTATTATTTTGCATTTTGCAAAGAAACACAAAGTAAGATTTTTTGTTTTCACAAAATTAGTACTACAATTAATTACATTTATTTTTGTATAAGCGTGCGCAAAAATACTACAACATTACTATATAAATAGGAAACAGCTACGACAGTCAGTCTTGGAATATTAGCTTTGTTCTTAAATATTTAACCGCACTTTGCAAATACATTATAGATTTGCTATGGTTTTATCGAGAAAATTTAGAATTTTGATGAATAAAGGAAAGTTGGGGTAAGATTTTGATTTTTTGCGTATTATATATTTCTTGCAGCGTCTTAAATAACTTTGTATAAGTCGACTTCTCTAGGTGGAAATCTCGAGAGGAAAAGGGGAAAAACCCTTTCCCCAATGTTTGCTATTTTAATCGTTTCGAATATTTTTAATTTTTAACGGCATCGTCCGAGGCTTTTAATTGGGCTATTTTCCCCCCCATTAACTGTTTCTCTATCTCTCGTGGTTTCTGAGATTCCTGTAGTGGTCTACCTTATCTTGGACACATTGTATATCTATATTTGTAATTCTACGGAAAATTTTGAATGCAATATGCTACTTTTTGTAAGTTTTTAATTCCAGAATTACTATCAATTTAATTTTTATGTCTTAATCTAGACGGCTGAAGTAGTGTACCTGTTACCTTATCCACCCAGTATACCAAGAATCAAGACCCTACTCCAATTTTTTTTAATTTTTCGTATTTGACTGAACTAAAGGGAATATTTAATGAGCAAATGTTAATTTTAAACAATCGACGACAAAATAAAAAAAAATGCAGAAATTAACTTACAGAATCAGCGTTTATCTTATCTTATATTATTAAGAATAATCAGGCGTGACCTACGCAAAAAATAATCATCCAATATATCTTCATATAAACTTTAGACTACGTATCTTTCGTAACCAAAAGGTAAACGATTTTCTAAATTGGTATTCTGTAATTTTTTATAAATTTCTATAAAGAGAAGATAGATGATTGGGATGCACTACTGTAAAGCTTCTGGACGACGAACGCAGACGCACCTGTCTTCGCATTTTTCCAACAAATAGACAATTTTGAAAATAATGATTTTATTCCATTCCTTCTGGAATTGTATGGAAAAACTACAAAATAGAAATTACAAGAAATTAGTATCTTTCTTACCCTTATCATAAACAACTTCATTACACGATTAATCAAATTCCACATACAATGACTACTTGAATCGCATTATTAATTTAATGGTTAATTTGGATGTTGTTTAACACAATTCTTCAAATTTTCAGTCATTTTTAAATACTACTTCCTCTTCTTCCGGATTTGCGACACAACATAAACCTGCCGACGCGACGGCAACTTCCTGAAAGGTTTTCTAAAATACTTTATGAGGATATTCAATACTGTTGTTTTTACAAAATTGCTTTCGGTAAATTATATATCATTTCCAACGGGCCAGATAATAGCGTATTTATAAAAATTACTTTCCATCGTTTACCCTACAGAATATTTAAAATTCGAAGCTATAAAACAAATATATTACTGAGTAATTGGGTGAAATTACATGAGAACTTGAAGTTATCGTGTGGACGCGGTAGTACCTGTAATTTAATTATATAAAAAGAAACAAAATAAAACATAAATATTTACTTAATTGCGTCAGACATAAGTACGTTCACAACTGTACAATGAAAATTCAAGCACGTTTTCTTAATTTCTAAACTAGCAAACACAAATTACAATACTGCAAAAAACGTTCATATACTATCCTAAATTTCAACACGCGTTTGGGTAAGACAAATCTTTAGTTTTATGTTGAAAGTAAATTAAGTAATGCTCACTGATATTGTAAAAAAAGAGGCCACTACAGTTACGAAAGCACATCTATGTAGAAGTGCACAAACTGCGACATGCAGTTGTTTCTTCCGAAAACACCTAGTATGTACGTATCGAAAGAGATGCAGGTGTTAAGACTTTTCACATCAGGAAATAATTCATTTAAAGACCTACAATTTTGATTAAAGTTGTCAACCAGTTCGTGTCAACACCTGTTCGCATCTTCAGTGTAAATAAGGTATTTAAATTCCAAGTGCTCCATTTCCTTCCTTCTTTTGCATCATTCAAGGCGTCCGCCTCAACCTCTCCGTCGATGGCGTAACAACAACGCGATAATCGCTTACAAAAAATAGTTAAGTTGAGGCTGTGTGGCGTATTCGATTAAAATCTGTAATCCCGCTACGTAATTTGAGAAAAGTGACAGTTTTACGATATATTTTTAATAATAAACAGTAAATTTTGATAGTAAAGTAATATATACACTCAAAGGGTCCAACTAAACTACCACCGCAGAGACAAATTTTTAAACAAGCTAATGTTGTTTAATTAAAGAGGAAGCCTTATTTTGGGTAATATTAGAAAAGTTTAAAAGTAAATAACCAAATAAACCCAGAAAAGTAAGTGTGAGCTACCAGTAAACTAGCAACAACGAATTACAAACTACGAGGTAAATTTAAAAAATGGCTAGGCTAGGCACACAAAATAGACATAATTCTAGAATATGATATGTTTGCTGTTATTTGTCTAAATTAAGCAAAAGTAGATGCATAAAGTTATTACTGTCTAACATATTCAACGTTAGACTAACAGAAAAAATTAAACGAGTTAGCGCCTTAACTCTAAAACATGATCCTACGCTAGGAATTGCTTACATTTTTCCTTTTTGAATTTGTGGCTCGTTCTACCAAAGATCAAGTTCCTGAGAGATTTCAGCTCTAGGAAGGCGACTTCTAATCCAAACAGCGCTCTAACAGTTGTCATGCTTTTTACTTCTCAACGGTAAGAACGCAGACAAACAGAATATTAAATGCACAGGAATTTATTTGCTTTCCATGCAAAATTTTCAAACATCGAGCAGTACAATAAATATTTTATCTAACATCAAAAAAATGTATATATTTATTCCAGGACATCTTGTCAACCAATCCAAAATAGAGGTAAACACAATAAATGTTATATCAGAGTACAAATGACTTCATAATAGCAAACTACTGTTCTAACAGTAAACAATTTATAGTTAAATGTTGACTTGGATCTGAACCTTTATCATATTAAAATAAAAAGACATTTACTGACTGTGTAAACCTAATATATAACCTGGGGTGGTTACAGCATATTGTTTAAATGTATTTAAAAAGTCTGTTTTCATCCCTTAAACGTCACTTAATAAAACTAATTGTACTAAATGTAAAGGAAAAATTCAAAACTGAAGTAAGCAACAATAAAAACTTATTGCATAATTTAGATCATACTAAATTTTGTTTTGGGTTTAGATTAATAATTATTAACATAATAGCAACAACATAAACAAAGGCACTTGAAGTTTAAGTTTTACCAAATACGGTCCACCTCAAGTAGGTCCTGATATAACTACGCTGGGCGCAATCATTGAGGACGGACCAGCCTCTCGAGGACTACTTCGCTGTTTGGTACTGCGTAAAGTAGCCACCGTATCGCGAAAAGGATAACCAAATTGAACTTCATGCATAAGGTAAATATCGCTGAGAAGAATAAGATGCACCTAGATAAAACAAAAGGAATGTTCATCTCCGGATAGGGTCTATTTAGAGAGAGAAAAAAGCAGACCTCATTAAAAACACCCAGTTAAAGAAAGCTTACTCTTAAAAAAAAGGCTCCTAAATTCAATTCTTAAAGTGATAAAATGAAATAATCCAAAAATGAGTGCAAACTAACTTCTAATGGCCACCACCACGAAACATCGCACATAGAATCACCACGCAGTAATAGAAGTAAGCCAGAAAATACTGAAAGCCTATTTCGGTACTACCATTTTTAAGCTTGATCAAATTTCCTCTAGTGTTCTCGTTTGAGTACTGCAGTACTGCACTTTTTAAATGTAAAAAGCCTTGACCATCATTATGCATGGCCTTCACGAAATTTTTCATCAAGCCAAGTTTTACCCATTAAGGGGGACAATAACATTGTTTGGTTCAATCAGAAGTGAATATTTTACATTGGATTTTCCAGAAATAAATTCCTCTTTTTTGGCCAATCTCTAATTAAATGTTTATTTGTAGCTCTGCTATTCCACAAAGAAAACGATAATATTTTACATAATTTAAACATAATAATAAGTGATAACTTATTTTAAAATTCCATTTGTATTCTATTTTAATTGTTTCAAATAAAATTAAATAACATAAGAAACTAGAACGCTTTTGCTGTTACCAAGCGTCTAACGCATGAATAAATAAATCGTGATACCTGAAATACTATACTGTTATGAAAACCATGTTACACAGTGTAATAGCTTTTAATATGATCTCTTTAAATAATTCATCATTTCTATTATACCGGTTAGTAACATACCACCAATCGATGGATGTTAAAATGCATTTCGTGGCATTTTAGTTTCGTAAATCAGAAAGAAACGTCGTCATTGTATGCACCTAATGCTACTACCGCATAGTAAGGTATGTGTGATTACAACAATTTGAATTCAGCAAAAGTTGATTTCTCACATTATTGGTATGTAGGTATTTAATAATTTAATTTATTAAAAGAAAACTATGGACATTACGTTAGTATAATTACTCAGACATCAACCAAAGAACATCTGAACGTAGAAATCAGGTGTAACTTTTTATTCGTCTCTAGTTTAAGATAGAACATTCACATTAGCTTTTTTCTTAAAAATAAAATCAGTGATTTAGAGTTCACAAATGTTTTATTATCTACCAAGGGCTTGTTCATTAATTTGAAATTTCTCAAGCTCTTCTAAACAAGAAAGAAACGCAAATATTGCACGTTATGAGCATCTTTTCATTTAGGTTAGAGACATTAGTTTTGTAATCTCAGTTTTAATCATTTTTTTTATTATTCTAGTATTGTTACATTGCCAGGTTTAGACGAAAGGATGGTGGAAAACCGCAATTTTTGTAGATGTATTTTCTGTTAGTGCTCAATAATCGTGTAGAAGAAAACAGTCTGCTTTATTTGCACAAGGGTTTCAAACGATATCTTGTTAGCTCTTCCAAACTTTCTTTTTATGTTTCTTTACATCAAAGACTTCATTTCGTTAGCATAAGCATGCCTGTATAAGATGCTGATTTTGAATTGCAATATCTCGAAGACGAAGTACCTTGTCGACTTCGAAAATGAAAACTGGTAAAAAACCGCATACTGTGTAGACTTTAAAGATTTTTTTCTATTTAGACATTACTCGCAAAACTCCTTAAATAAGTAAGTAGAACAATAGTTTGAACACATGAATTGAAGAAAGCCTAGAAATCTGTTCTTCAAGAGAGTTATCTTCTATTTCGAAACTGAAAGAATATAACGATATACATCAATGTATAAAACGGAAATGATCTCTCAGTTATCAAATAACAATATGCAACCACAATTTGATAATCGACCTGTTACTGTTTGAAAAAACACAGATTTCAGTGAGTGACTGGCGTTTGGAAATAACTAGTTGTTCAATGTTTGATACACGTAGTATATAAAAGAAAAACGAAATGACGCATACACTTTAGAATAGAAAACAACACTGTATTGATTTTGATTGATAATGTTTGAAAATAGAATGAGCTTGCGTGTCTTAAACTTTCAGTTTTATTTGTAATTATTTAGTATGGGCTCAAGATGTGCCTTAAATATTATCTACATAGATCTATCAACTCTGAGAGCTTCTAATTAAGTCTTTTTTTAGTAAAACGTTTTCATTAGCTTTTCCGAATTTGAAGTTAAAGATACCCTCTATACAGGGTGATGCTAACTTGATTTTTTTCTCTTAAAGGGTAAGAGGGTGGCATGAAAGAAACTGGTCTACGTTAAATTACATTAACAAAATATGTATAGTTTCAAAGATATAAAGCTTTAAATAATTGGCGCCACTACAGTTTGATATCTTAAAGCTTTTGCTAACATATTCAGTAGGCATAGCTCATCTATCCACTTTGATTTGGACCATTTCTGGCTCCAAAGTAGCTATCTTTCTAGTCGCCTTTGACCTTTGAACAAAACTTGCCTGAGTGACGTTCTGTCATTTAGATGCTTTACTTACTTACAAAAAAAGAAATACTTACTTTTTTAATTTCATCTTCTTGTACGCCTTATGTAATGCCAAAGTTTGGTAATTGATTAAATTATCCTCCATAATTTTTCATTTTGTGCTGAATTGAAAAATATATATATAACCAAAGAATTTGTAGACATGATAATAGTTTGGTGAAACTCTACAAAATGCTGCTGCAGCTGCACGATTGTATGTACAGCGATTTCCCAATAGAAGGTATCCTACATCTCCGATATTTCTGATTCTAATGCAAAGAATATGTAACGTGGTCGAACTACAGCCACAACAAGGACGTGTGAAAGACGCTCTAGCAAAGGGGTAAGCTATTGAGGAATTTAGATTAAACCCACCTTCACAAAAAACGGAATTATAAACTTTCATAATAAGCACTACTGGGATGTAGAAAACCTTCACATCGTACACGGGTCAGCCGAGATTTTTAATCAATGTTTTTGGTTGGAATTGTAAATGGTATGCTAATAGGCCCATTTATCTTACTCAACCGAATGACTAGGAGAATGTATTCCAATTTTCTGCAAAACGACCTTCCAGAGTTGCTAAAAGATGTATAAATACCGGTTTCCCTGGTCGATGGGTCGGTTGTGAAGGCCAGGTTGCCTAGCCTCCGAGAACGCCAAATTTAAATCCGGTAGATTTTTATTTATGCGGGCATATGAAATGATTGCTTTATCAAGAACAGGTTGCTACCCAAGAACAGCTGTTGCATAGAATACACAACGCTGCAGAAAGCATTCGGCAGGAAGGTCATCTTCCAGCGTGTCCAATCTTGGATTCGACGTGCTAAACTGTGTGATCAAGCTGGAGGTCGTAATTTGTTTTTACAGCTGTCTGTGTATTTCGGTTGTATTTCTACTTATAGTAGCTGTAAACCACGCAGGGTTGCTTGGTTCAGTTGTGGTAAATGTTTCAAGTCAAGGCTAAGCTAGTTTTTAAATTATTGTATTGCCAAATGCGCTTATGTGCAGAAGTTTTCAAATACGGTACCCAGTTATTCCAACTCTGGAACTATACGACTTTTGTTGATACGGTTTAACGTAGATCGATTCCTTTTATTACCGTCTACTATCTTTTAAAAGGAAAAAAAGAAGTTTAGAATCACCCTATAGTTTACTAACTCCAAAACAAAGTAGAGAACAATGGACATCGTTATCTCCTAATTATCTAAGCATCACTGCAATCTACGTGAACAGTTATTAATCCTTACACATTATTTTGTTTTTGTTGAACTGTTATCTTTCTTTCTAAATACAAATACATTTTTTAATTACACTAAGTATTCAATTTCGTTTTTTTTCTTTTATAGATTTTAGAATTCAAACTATTAAACGAAGCATGGACACAACTAAAGCTAAAATCGTAATTACTGACACTCTAAAGCTACCAATTGCAGGACTAAATAAACTGGGATTATTTCCTAAAGATAGATCTACGGAAGTTCTTATACCAAGTGTATACGTAACAATAATGGTTGCATTCTTAGTGGTCGAAGTAGTGCAGTTTCCAAATATGAAAAGAGATCTATCTCTATACGTCGCTAATTTGGAAGTAATCTTTTCTTGTTTTCAGGTAAGTATAATCAGTGATTTTTTTGCATTTGCAATCAATTTTTAATATCTACAGTAAAAGTCGCATTGGTCAGATTAAGTGAAATAAAGAAGATTATTGTAATAATTAATTTAGACATCTGATTTAATAGTTATTATTTTGAAGACTTAGGTTAGGGTCCCTAGGTTCAATTATTATCAACATATTATTATCCTTTAATATAATAACTTTTATTTATCACCCATTTTTAAATAATGAAGATTAAAATTTTGTCATTGTTGTATCTTCTTCAGATTATCTGAAGTTAGGTTACGAGAACCAAGCAGCACGTAAAAAGTACCAGTGATAAGATGTGCCAACAGCTGCAACTGTCTACTGAACACGTTCGTTTAGAGAATCGCTGCAGGTCAGGGCACTCAACAATTGCCAATGGTTGTGTTTGCTAAATGCATCTAACATCGATATGTTTTAAAAACAAGAATTATATAAGTATGGAAATCTGTCATATTATTCAAAATAGCATACAATGTGTTATCTCCTGAAAAGATTGTCATACAATATGTCTATAAGATAAAATTATTCTGATGATATTTCCAAAAAGATAAAATGTTGAAAGAGTTCAAAATCGTAATAGCTGTAGATATCATTCATCCAAAGAATAATAATAGTAATTACTAACTAAAATCACTAATTAATAACAAACAAGAATAACACATAAAAATTAATTAACGTACTCCTAGACAGAATTGTTCCAATCCCAACCGTCGGCAACGTTACTCAATTCTCAATATCTATGCCTATTGACAACTATTCTTCACGAGTATGGTGTTGCTAATGTTTAATTTTCATTTTAAATAAACACAAGTTAACGTAATATTATTGTTTACAGGTGTTTAGAAAACTTTTGACTTTAACATATTGTGAAGAGGATTTTAAGAAACTTATCAATAAAATGGGGCAGTTTTGGAATCCTAATGAATGCAATGAATCAACTGTAACTGAGATCAGTTCAATATATAATTTTGTTTTACGTATACAAAAGCTTTCCCTTTCTGTAACCTTATTAACAGTATTCTTTGCACTAGTGTCTCCTTTGTTTGGACAACCGTTAGTAGCTGGAGTATGGACATTCGAAGGGCATTATGTTCTATATTACTTTACTCTGGCAATGTCAGAGTTTATTACACTGTTTTCTGCAACTTTTTGCTGTTTCTTTGACTGCATGTATGCAGCTTTTTGTGCAGAGATTATAGTTCAATTTAAAATTCTCTGCTACCATTTAGAGCATTTAGCTGCTGATGATGGTAATCTTCAAGAAAGAGAGCTAAGCTTCTCTAATAAAATGAAGAAATGTGTTGATCAACATAAGTTTTTATTAAAGTAAGTACTTCCTAGTAGCACATTCATTAAGATTGGGCATATTTGCTTTGCCTTGCTGTTTTGTAGATTTGTTGATGAATTCCAATCTGTATACACTACCATCATGTTCGTTCAATATGTCTCTGTTTGTTCGCTATTATGCATAGAATTATATGCAGCGATGGAGAGGTAATAATACTTAGTTAATGAGATTTATTTTATGATAAGTAATAGAATAGCGAAACATCTCAAAAGGTTATACTTTTTTCGATAATGAAAGCAAATTAGAACGTCTTGAAAGCAAATACTTCAAATGCGTAACATCATAAATTTTTCTTTGCTTCACGAGTTGAATTTAGATTGAACATCAATTTTTCTGAATAAATACACAGATTTCGAAAGGTGAAATTAGCTAGTTACTGTAATGTTATAATCTATAGTTTATGTTTTTAATAATGAAAAACCATGTTGACAGAAAGTTTCCTAATCAAATGAACATACAAATAAAATTTTGTGTTAGTGATTAATTTATTCAGATATTTAGATTGTTATTGGCAATCGTCACAAAGTGGGCAAAGAAATTTGTTATCTCATTTATTATATCAGCTATCATAATTACTATCAAAACAACTTGATTTATACAGATTTATTTTCTTTACGTTCCTTTTGGCACTATATTAAACTTCAATTTATGCACTAACTAACTTCAAATTAATGAATAATGCCGCTACCGACCTTATTGTTTATACTAAAAGGCACCTGAGGTGACGCTTTCTAAAGATTTGAACGTGTTAGGTTTTTTGCATTAGTATGATTACCAATAGTGGTTGCACTGAAAATTTATATAATAACAATATAACAATATAGGTTTTAAAAAAGTTGAGCAAACCTGTAATTTATCTGTAACTAAAATTTAGTATGCAAGTAAGATTATTCTAAAGCAATCTTATGTTTTAGTGATACCATTCAGCTCGACGTAAGATACACCGGTTTGGCTGGATTCCTTTGTATGCAGCTTATATTTTACTGTATTCCTGCAAACTATATAACAGACGAGGTAAGTATTAAAATAATAATTGAATCGGCCTATGCAGAAAAGGCTTGAGTATCTGTAGCCTTTCAGGCGGGAAGGCTAAAATCTGACAATGTGCGCATTGAGCCTATTCTGTCAGATAATTAAAGCATAGGAAATTTTGGCTTTAAAGGATTAGTTAAAACGTTTCCTTTTCCCTATTCCAATGCATTGTGTGATGTCCGGCACAGCATCAAAAATGAACTATAAACGGTTTAGGATGAACTAATCAAAATTGATAGTTTTATCAAGTTGCATATTTTGATCTGAAACACTAAAGGTGGTTGTGGCTTAAGTCAATGTTTTTTGAAAATGTCGCTTGCTTATTATGACGCAACTTTTATAGAAAATCAAGTTTTGTGTTATTTAAAGAAAGATGATGTAATACTCACATACTAACATTTAAATAATCCCTAAAAGGTAACGTAAATCCTTTCTGCTTGAACTCATTCAACTAGTCAGAAAAAAAACGGATCCTTAAATTACCATTTATTAAACCACTCTCCTTTAAAATTAAGTCAGATTCTATTAAAAACTTGTTAAGAAGAGTGTCATGCAAATTTGCGAATATTGGTAAAGCTACTTTCTATGAAATACAACAAGTCTCTGAAATAAATGGGAATATTAATTATTATAATTCAGATTCTCGAGTCAAAAATGTCTTAAAATTTTCTAGATATTTCAATAAGCAGATAATAAGATAATATAGTAAAAATGATAACAATAGTAATACTAAGAATAATAATAGGTGAATATTAGATAGATATGTATTAAATGATTAACATTTGCGTTATTGTAGAAGTCTAATTATAACTGAAGCGGTCGTTGTTAAAAGGGGATGAGTAACAAAAATCATATTGTTGATAAAGTTAAAAAAACTACCTAACAAAAAAAAGGAATCTTTTTATGACTTTAGTGATGACAGTCTTCTCCTAACTTTTCTACAAATTGATTTTACCGCTGTCTATTAAAAAAAATTTACAAATTCTTTACAGCAGTCTGAAATTTTGCACATACCCCCTTTTAACAATGACCGCTTCAATTATTAATAACTCAAATAAGTCACTATTTAACATATTTAAAATAAATGTAAATTAAATTAATTAAATTAGAATAAAGCAAATAAACCACAATAAAGTGTCACATCTGACCCATGTAGTACACTGACATGCACCAGACATCGTTAAGCGTTTAACAGATATTATTCAAGAGAAAATAAAATTTTCGATATGGAGATTATTCTAATTAATGGGGCGTTACACCTTGCACTGAATATGTAGTAAAGGAGGGTTACGTAAGTCCTTTCCGGTACATGATACTTTATTTTTGATAAGATAGAAGGGTCATCAATAACGTTATTATTCAAGATGTTTACCTTAAATATCATTAACCATTCTTTTCTCAAGTAATGGGTCGATTTTAAAGTAAGTACACAAGGTGAGTTAATATTCACTCCCCATCGTTCAGATATGTGTTCTACAATGTAAAACAAGACAAAAATCCAAAAAGCGAAGCCGTTTTAAGGTAAAATTTGAATGCAAAATGAACATTGGAAAAACATTGCTGCACGTTGAAATGAGCTTCATTCGTAAACAAAACATTTTGAAGAAATTCAGGCTCTAGGTGGTATGGATACAAGTTGTATCTTCGAAGACATCTCTGAACAGAGCATTAGATGTGTCGCCCTATTCTTGACAACCAAGGTGTACTGGTGGTAGGATTAGTCTCAACATCCTGCAATAACTGTTCCTCCTGTCGCCATGTAAGGCCTCGAGGTCGACAGGCATACAAAGAACGTTTTGGAGCAATACATGCTATCTCCACAACAGGCTTTTCTAAATTTGGAATTGTTTTGTGGTCTGGATGCCGGCGGTTCGAAAATATTTCTCTGTACAACCGCTCGGCAGCACGGGCGTTATCATTACAATATCAGTTATTGTCTTCCCTACAGATATATACCAAAATCGTGCCAGCGTTGACCATCCTATCACCAGACGACTCCTACACCTTTAAGCAAAATCAAACTGATGAATGCAGACGATTTCTTGGCATTACAAGATCTTTATTTAATCATTTTTATATATTAATCGTACACTCTTTTAGGCAATGGCAGTTTCAAACGCTGTTTATTTTTCCAAGTGGTATTCCGGTTGCTTTCGATCCATGAAACCACCCTTATTGCTTATGATTCAGAACTCTCAGCGGGAAATAACAATAAAAGCAGGTGGCGTAATTACGATGAATGCAGCTACTGTTGTAGCGGTAAGTATTTGACAAAACCCAATTATTAATAAACTATAAACACGTATTCGATCATATTATTTATTTTTCAGGTAATTAAAGTAGCATGGTCCGCATGTTCGGTAATGAGAAGTCTCAAATAAAATTGAATTCAAAGATTACTTCAGTTTGTACTTACTTACACATGTAACATTCTATAATCACTGAGTAGCAATAAATGATAGGAGCAACATATTATGTTTTTTTTATTAGAGCTACTAAGAATGCTGGGTATCACAAAAACTAGAATAGCTAGGATAAAACTAAATACACCTTACTATTGTCTAAGTTAATTGATGCAAACAGAATTTATGTACCTTCTTGTGTTTCTTAGTTACAGGCAAAAATGGATTTATTTCAAACTTCGTCAAGTCTTGGATTTTTAAGAATATTGAGAGAAACTTGTTGGGAAACTTTTTATATGGCTTGATGTCTAGAATAGAGCAATGGCTTTAGATTTTTGTTTTCGAACAGGTAGTTTATCAAATGGCAATCATAGTAGATCTTAAAATATTTGAATTCACTGTTTTCTCAGTTTTCATAATATAACATGATGTAACTTAAGTAT
Organism: Ignelater luminosus; assembly: GCA_011009095.1. Lineage (NCBI taxonomy): Eukaryota > Metazoa > Arthropoda > Insecta > Coleoptera > Elateridae > Ignelater > Ignelater luminosus. Next base: position 19,702 of record VTPC01002031.1, read on the forward strand.
TGGAACAAACTTGGAAGGGGATTTTTTAGGTGATTTTTAAAAAAGGCTGTTTCTATTCTCCTCAACTCAACCATTTCCCAGATGTAGGAAGTTAAAGTTTCTATTAAAGTTTCTTATTTTTTTCAATAAGGTCACATGGAAAATAAAAAATTCTATTCTTAAAGAAAATGAGCTTTGTTAACTTGAAAAAATTACAAATAACAAAATCAATAATCTTTCTACCTGCACATCAAATTAGTCACAACAAGCTTTAAAACTTCTTCTTCGTCCTTTTATATTAGGGTTTTGGCCTGTTTTTTTCTTATTGCGGCTGTTGTTCTTTTACGTAGATTGCCAACTATCTCGCCATATTTTCGGAGATCGACCTGGTCTTCGTGCTCCTGTGGGTTTTCCATCTCTTGGTATTTGAGCTAGTATTTCATTTCCCATCCTGTTCACATGAAAAGAAACAAAACTAAAATCAAGTAATGTATGCAATTATTAGTTAAACGATACACTTACACGCCGCAGCCGTCTATGCGTAAAAAAATAAAACCATTTACAGATTAGGCAACCCAAGTTACACATCGCAGTCGCCTATAAAATTGAAATTCATGTAAGATATTACGCTGACATTGATTAGGCAACACACAAAACACGTCGTAGTCGTATGTGCATTTGAAATAATAACGTAAT
>VTPC01002033.1:0-70215 GCA_011009095.1 Ignelater luminosus
GTTCATGATAAATGATCTCATAGTCAGTTTGCAGCCTTTTAAATTGGAAGTTGAGGCACTTTGTAGGCGAGAGTCAACTCTTATAACTGCAGACATAACATTCCGATTCATTTTGAATAAATTGCAAAAACAAGACACAGTATTGAGCAATCAACTGTCAAAGAGTTGACCGAAGTATTGATTTACTTACAAAACCCGACAAAATATGACCAAGAGACCAAAAATACAGATCATACATTTTTCGTCCCAAAAAAAGCTGCGATACGCCAAGAAATAATAAGAATATTGAAAAGAGTCATAGGAGTCGGAGATAACGAGTACGAAAGCGAGGTTTTTGAAAAGACACCTAAAGCTGGAACATCTGCAACTGCCACAAGCCCTGCACTCACATTAAAGGAAGAATTAGAGAAACAGCTTAAACAATAAAAAGAAACATTCAAGAAATAGCCAGACAACAAGCAAAAGGATTATGAGAAAATTTTGAAAAAAGAAATGGCGTGCTTTGAGTCCCATGGAATCAGAGGACAATACCTGACGCTTGCCTATGATTATATCCTGACTGTCCAACCGACTAGTGTAGAAGCCGAGAGAGCTTCTTTTGCAGCAGGATATATTTGTAGTTCTCTAAAAAGCAGGCTGGGAGATGATATCATAAACACCATTTGCTTCTTAAGAACACATTTTCAAAAGATAGCATTATGGCTTAGTCATAGTCATAGCACCTAAAAAAAATGATTAAAAATTATGATTTGATTATTAGTAATTGTAAGACTACATAAGCGTAAAACAATTTCATAAGACTGTTATTAGGTACAAGACAATAAGAACAAGCAAGGGTGGAATAATCATAAGAAAAATATTTTTTATACCAAAGGAGGCATTTAAAAATTAGTCAAAATATATATTTTAATTATTCCTAAAAAGTATATAGCTCCATACTGTTATGTGTTGATTGTTTAATATATGATATGTCTAATAAAAGTTGCTTTTTCGAACAAAACATCTTATTTTATTATGATTCTGTAAAATTGTATTAAGAGTGCGGGATCCCGCGCGGATTCGCGCGGGATCGACCAATCCAGCATGTCAATCCCGCGGGATTGAAAATGCTGCGGGATTGCAATCCCTAGTTATAATGCGAGTTTCGTCTGATTCATGTTTGAAATGGGAGCTCCTATTGCCATGAAATCTTTTTATTTTGTTATGTAGGATATAAAATTGATCACTGTGCGCCGGTCTCAATAGTTAGATTTGCCTTTCCGTTCATCGTATCTCGCCTGCACGTTATAGCATAGGCGCCAAATTATTATTTTCCAATCATCTGCCATTCTAAGGCGCCAAAGTTTTTTAACTATGTATATTACAAAAGAAAATGCTAAGTTGAATACGAAAAGGATGGCAAAACTTGGAACTTGCAAAGATATACACTTTCTTTCGCTCCTAAGATGACTTATCAGTACTAACTGTTGCTTAAGCTTTTATGGGCGACGGTGAAAGAAAATGTACTTGCAGTGAATCGTCATTTTACCGCTCTCTGGCGTCAAAACGGCAACTCTTCCAAAGTAACCTCGCGATTTCAGAAATTTTTATCTCACAGCATTCCAAACAGTTAAAGCTTTCCGAATAACTTCAAAACACAATTTCTGTACAGTCACTCACATTCTAGCCAATTTAGATGTTTTTAGTAGATATTTTGCTCACTGCTTCTTAAGAAAATAGTACAAAAAACAACCAACTTACCGAATTCTTAATTTCCTAAGAGGGATATTATCACCGTTTCCAGCTTTTAGCTTGGTTTATTATTAATAAGAAGCTTCCGCCACAGTAACCAGTACTAGTGGCCAAAAAATATCAATAGCGGTAGCTTCGATGGAAAATGTACATATGATTTACATAGAGTGTCGGCTTTACCATAGATATTACATAATACAGTTGTTTGTTTTCATTATTAAAGGCATTTTGTGTTTCAAATCTATTAAAGCAGTACTACTAGTGCGCAGATTTTCGCCAAGACGTAACGTACGACTTGTACTTTACGATAGACAACTTCTTTAGTACGTAGCCTTCTTAATACAAGCCTACATGTTGTGGTTTACGCACAATTTATTTTTTTTTGTGTAGATTTAGAAACGCATATTTTAGTATTTCTTGTAGATAGATAAGCCAGTTATGAACAATGCTTGGAAAACTCTAACTACAGCGTCCTTATTCTAAGTCATATACAGATTTTCTACCTATAGCCTCGTCTAACGAAAAGAAGGTGACAGTTCAATGTCCCTGTTAGACCACTGCAGATCATATATACACCGTGTTCGTTTTAACATTTGCTATAGGGAATTACTATGGGAAATCTGAAATATGCCAAATAGTTCGTTCTCGAATAAAAGTCGATGAAATTAATAGTTGCAATCGATAGATAAGATATTCTAACGTACTGTCCAGAAATATTACCCTTAATAACAATCCCAATTCTTCAGAAATTATAAATTCATTAATTATTTGCAAAGCATTAATTTAAAAGACGAAAACTGAAAAATCGACGCGACTTGCCTCCGTGGTTCAATGGTTATTACTGCTTGCTAAACCGCATGGGCACTTCGAATGCAAGATCAAACCCCGTTACAAGCAAGACTTTTTTAAATTTTATTTGTCATTAATCTTTAATTTAATAACAGTTTAAATAATTTGTTATTATTCTTGTATTTGAAAAACGTACAAGAAATAATAAATTAGAAATGAAAACTGATGATGTTTTTCATACTGCATACAACAAAAACCAATTTTTACAATAAATATTAGTACAATATTAAGGGTAATATTTTTGGACAGTACGTTAGAATATCTTATCTATCGATTGCAACTATTTGGCATATTTTAGATTTCCCATACTAATTCCCTATAGCAAATGTTAAAACGAACACGATGTATCTAAAATTGTCCAAATCGGGCTGCTAGTAGCTTTAAGATCTAGACGACTATTCTGCCGTTTGACACGACCTTCTCTTATCCCTAAGTAACACAAGATAAAATGGTCAATTTCTCCACTTAAATTCGTAAAATTGTGGTGCCCTTACTCTTTAGCCTAGCCAGCCTACTGGATAGAATGGTTCTGTTTCGTAAGTTCTTCACATCCGCACCCGTGTTATCTATATCGCTCCGTTCTAAGTGTCGTTACCGGAATCTTGAGTAGTTTCTGGGTTTTAAATTTGTGTTTTTATTTCCGATGTGTTAATCGGAAAGACATTTTTTCTCGTAGAATAAGTTTGTTAAATCTCGATTAAAGCTATAACTGCCATTTTGTTATCGTGCTCTTTCTAAGCAAATTTAAAAAGTCCCTCGGTGGTTTTTTCTTCTGGTGCTACTGGTTTAGTAAATAAATCTTAATGTAAATCTCTTTTTCTTAGTGAATGACATTTTATTTATACAGGATGTCTCTGAAAAGACAAAACAGGCAGTTTGTATTTAATGTGAGAGTTTCTAGGAGATCCAAGTGCTCATATATATTTTTTCAACTGAGTAACAGCACACGTCATCAGAGCTACCCATTGTAAGTAAAGCAAAGAGAGAAAATAAAGTGTTTTATGTTTTCTAGGACACCTTGTCTAATAATTGAAGCGGTCATTGTTAAAAGGAGATATGTTACAAAAATTAAATTGTTGGTAAAGTTAAAAAAACTGCCCAACAATAAGAAAAGGAAATTTTTTTATGACTTTAGTGGAGTTTTCTCCTGACTTTTCTAAAAATTGATTTTATCGCTCTCTGTTAAAAAAGAAAAGAATTTACAAATGTTTTACAGCAATTTGAAATTTCGCACATACCTACTTTTAACAATGACCTCTTCAATTGTTAACAATATTAAAAATAAAATTTTATTGTAACCACAGTGAAGCAAAACAAAGGAGTCCAAACAAAAAACGAAAATTTCTCATTTGTAGTTTTGGACGAATTCCAGCAACATGGGAATTTGTTTGGAAATAAATATTTACATCAAGTATAGTGATTGTACAGGCTTTGCTATTTTATTTTAATGATAACTTGACAAGTCTTCATAAACCCATACTATAAATAAATGACAGAATTTTTTCCAAAATGTTATTTTTATCAACGTTGCACATTCAAGCTATTAAAACAAAAAAAATTTTCGGAATCGCCCGTAGATGGTAACCGTAATTCAATTTATTTTGCATCATCAAGTAGGCTGGTATATCAATTTTTCATAAAAAGGAAATCAAATAAATCTCTCATTCAGTTCACTTTTGATAACCGTTGATGCACTTGTATTTCAAAATTGTGGAGAAAAATGAAATTAGAGCTGTCATTAATCTTTTTTATTTAGAGGGCAAAAAGCCACAGAAGTTCAAGCCAGATTAGATTCTGTTTTTGGCTACTCTTCACCATCGTCTTTCACCGTAAGGTTTTGAATGTCTGAATTCAAACGTGGATGTATGTACGAGAGGCACTGCTAAAACTCGAGGAAAATGTAAAACAAAACACACATTACGTTATGTAGATCGCTTTATTGCTTTTCAAAATATTCGGTTTTAACATCTAAACACTTTGGAATTCGATAAAACCAATTTCGGAAAAACTTTTTCTCCATTCTAAACGAGGTACCTCTGAAACAAGTGATTTAAATGCTTGATCGGCCTCTTCAGGTGATGAAAAACGCTCCCCATTTTATTTATGATTTTGGAAACAAAAAAAGTCATTAAGCGATAAATCAGGTGAATATGAGCAATGAGTCATTAATGTGACGTTTTCACTGGTCAAAAAGTTTACAGTTCGTTGTGCTGTATGCGCACTCGCACTGTCATGATGAAAAATGATTCGCCGGTTTAGGTCGTCTCTTCTGGCTTCAGTGATAACTTCCGGCAACCAAACTGAAGTACACCAGTCAACATTAACTGTTCTTAGATCATCTAATGTAACAGTTGCTACGTGACCCGTTTTCCAAAGAACCAAGCAATCATTTTTTTTTGAAACGCTTCGTGAACTTTTGTTAATTTTGCTTCACCTTGAAATACCCATACAGTCGATTGCTGTTTGGTTCCAGGCTCATACAAATATATCCATGTTGTGTCGTAATACACAGAATTTGAGCGACCATGGTCGAGAGTTTTGAGCATTTTCTTGCACCAATTTACACGTGGCTGTTTTTGCGCTTCTGTCAAATTGTGTGGGATTTAACAACTGCAAAGCTTCCTTACATTCAAATGATTATGCAAAATCGTATGTATTTGTTTCTCCGCAATGCCTAAGATGCTTTTATCTCACTGTATGTCACATGCCGATCTGTTTTAATCATTTCACTTGTAAACCATAGTTTTGGATGGTGCTTCATCCCCAAATAATAAAACTAAGTTTTTCCACGCACTGTTGTGGTAGTGTATCAAAAATTCTAAAAAACATCACTCTAAAATCACGATTAGATATTTTCATTTGTTTTACAAAATTATTTTGTGAAATTCTGTTGAAACGGAACTGCTTAGTTTGAATTCAAACTATTAACTGCTGTTAACTGTATTAATGGTAACAAATGTCAAATTCTACGAATGTGACAACTGCAGAACGCTGACAATACCAGGAGTGCTCGATTCCGCAAATATTAGCAGTGCGCCTCGTACTACCCGCACAACTTATAAACCTCGTTCAGGGCGCCCAAAATCCATGGCTACTCCAGAAATCATTGACAGGATCCATGATAAGGTGTTAGACAATCGTCGAATAAAAGTCCGTGAAATAGTTGAGGCTGTGGGCATCTCGTATAAACAGATTGTCAATATATTGCAGCAAGATTTGAGATTAAAAAAACTTTCAGTAAGATGGGTGCCGCGTTTGCTTACTCCAGAACAAAAACGCATTGGTATTCAAACTGCAGCTGAGTGTTTGCACTTGTTTAGATAAAATCCAGTTGATTTCATCAGACGATTTTGACTATGGACGAAACCTGGATTTACTGTTATATCTCAGAAATCAAACAATGGGTTTGTCAGGGAGAATCCACCCTGAAAAAGGCAAAAGCAGTTCAGTAGACTGGAAAGGTAATGGCTTTTGTTTTTTGGGATGTTAAGGGCATTTACTTATTAATTATCCAGAAAAAGGAAAAAACATAACAGGTCAATGTTACTCAACACTTTTAGAACAACTAAATGCAGCAATTCGTGAAAAACGTCCCGTAAAATAATGCACCAGTCCATGCAAGTGCTATTACTCAACGAAAAACGCCGAGTTGAAGTTCGAAATCGTTCTTCATCCCGCCTATTCACCCCACTTGACTTCTTTGGATTTTCATCTGTTCCCCAAACTGAAAAATCTCTATCTTGAAAGAAACTCGGGTAAGTCATCAACTCTACAAATGCATATTTTGAAGGCCTCGAGCAAAATCATTTCCGCGAAGGGATTGAAAAGTTGGAGATGCTTTGGTCCAAGTGTGTTAAATTACAGGGTGATTGTGTAGAAAAATAAAATATATCTTATGTTGAATTTCATTTGTTCATACTTTCATTCTCGAAAATTTTCAATCCAGTCTCGTATGTGATAGTGTAGTTAGATGAATCAAAAAATGCAAAATTTGTAATTGTTATGAAGTCTAATCTGCTGACATAATAATGTGAATTGTATCACATTTTACACTGTGAAACGATGAGAAATATTTTTTAAATTATTTTAACAGAAACCATTCAAAAATCTTTTAATGTAACATTATAATAAAAAGGACTTCACACCAAAAGGTGTGTAGATCAATTCTGAATTAAATAAGTAAAATAATAAAACGGAAATTTGATCTAAGCGAGAAGTAATTAATTAAAATATGATATTTCAATAAAGTAGAATATCAAGAAAAATTAATTAAATGAAATCTTAAATGAAATTCTTTTAATCTAAAATTGAATATCGCCAGATATATGTAGCTTAGCCTATTCATACCAATTTAAAAAAAGTAGAGATGTTAAAAGCATCAAAACTTAAAGAAATCTTTTTAAAGATATTAATATTAGAAAAAGTGAATTAAGGATATCGTAGATAAGAAGATTGAATTTCCTTTTGGAGCATAAATCAGAATTAAGAAGTTCTTTCAAGGAATTCAAATAGTTAAAACTGTTTGTAATACACAATGAAAAGTACAGTGTATTAATCGACAAGGGCATAAGTTCAATAATTTTAAAAATAATTTATCGATTTGCCCTTAGTTCGCAGAAAATATATAAAAATTTATTTTGCATAATTTGATTACTAAATAATCAAATTGTTTAAGTAATGTAGTAAACCGAAACTAATTTATTAAATTCTACTTTATCTCTAATTGATCATTTTTAAACCTATGTAAGGATGAATTGTAGGTACAATCGGAAACAAAAGTATAAAAAATTTTTACTAAATTAATATCTTTCAATATCTTTTAAAATACGGCATTTAAATAAAACATTTTTTTTCACTGCTTGTTTTTAATAACAAATTTTTTAAAAAACAGAAATTTGTTTGACTTTAAGTAATTTTAAAATAAAATTTTTAATATTTGTAAGAATTACAAAATAACTTTTGTCTGTGACTGTACCCTGAAATTAACTTTAAAAAGAAAAAATACATACATTTTTTATATCAGAAATCACTGATAAAAATTATTTCAATATACGTTAAAAAAAAATTAGAAGAGAGATATATATCCCAAGAAATGATAAATTTGATTTTAATAATATTAATTAAATAAAGTAAGTCTAATTATTATCCAGTGAAACGTGACAACACCGCGATATTTTAATAGTTGGTAGTTTTAATTTTCTTCATTTCAAAACTAATCCATGCGTGTGCGCATTGCGCAGTAATGTGACTGTTTACATTTACAACATTGATGCCGTTCGAGGTTAGTGTTTTGTAATTGAAAAAGTGTTTAGTTTTAATTTATTATCATGTCGAATCCCGAAAAAAAATATCGATGGAAAGGAAAATTCGTTAATTTATATTATTAATTTAGAAGATGGGAATTTAATTATAGTTTATTATCACCGTTATGTGCATTTTTCAGATGATATTTTGGTAATTGTTGATTAGTATTAAAAGAATTTAATATCTATATATCAATAAGTTATAACATTTTAATTAATAAATTTTATGCAACAATTAAATATTGTTATTCATTGATTCGATGTCACTATTAAATTTTGACTGTTTACATTTAAATGCATTTTATTGAGATTTAAATTTTCGCGGTAACATATTGTTTGCGAGGTTGCCACGTTTTTACTGTGAATCACACTCTGCATTCAATAATACCGTAAATATCGCTCATTTTTATTATTTCTCTCTATAAATAATATTGAAACCACCAAATGTTAACTACTTTTATGATTTTTAGATATTCAATCTACTAGTTTACAATTTGACGAATTTTTCGAATCTTATTTTCAATACTATTTTTTAATTTGAATTGGTCCGATAGCACGTTTTCCATTTAAGCACGTGTAAATTTGTTATAACTAAAAAATGTTATAACTTTTGAACGGTCTTGTAAAAAAATCCCCAATTTTTTTAGGAGCTTCAGGAAACTTGTCAGAATAATTTATAATTTTTTCAACGTATTCTCATCATTTTAATATACCTACAAAACATCCTAAATTCACGCAAATACCGTACACAGAGATTTTGATTTATATGAAACTTGTTTGTTGAGAGTCGTGATAACTTATTTGTTTGCTGTCTTTGTCAGACAGTTATTCCACCTCAGGTTGATTTTTCATTCCGTTTCAAAACGGCGTGCTAGCAGTAAGATGATAATAGTGAATAAGGAAATTATATGGATAGAGCCAATCGTAGAAACTTCAAAAAATGAAAACCACGCCTGCAAACATTTTAATGATTGAAAAATTGAAATTCTAAGGGGACTGATTGAAAATTAAGCTTGTTAGCACTTGCTAATTAATTTATTTAACAGACCAATGAGTTCTTAAATTAGCACCACAAAAGGAATAAGCTCATTCGTTTTTCCTCTTACTACATAAGCCGATGTACGGATTCTTTTCATCTTTTATAGTTAAAGTAGTTTTATTTTTTGTCTTCTAATTATTTTATTAAAGCTTCTTAAGCAGCTTACCAGTTAATTAATAAATAATTGAACACTCACAGTAATTTAAGATCCATCTTTTTAGTAATTTCTAAGTTAATTATAAGGGCACGCTTGTTAAATTCTAATAAAATATACGTATTGAAAAGTTCATTTCAGAAGATATTAATAAAGTACGTCGTGGCAAAAAGAGTAAGAAAATCTGAACATTTTAATTAGCAGGATGTTTCTGAAATTAGTTCTTTCATATAAAAGTAATTTTGACAAACTTTTCCACGAATATATATTACATATTACTGTTTCTCGGAATTTACTTTATGAACAAAAATATTCTTTATAGCATTGTAACCTTTTCATAAAAATAACAAGATATTGTTCTTTGATAACATTTACTTTGTTTGTCACAGAACTAAAATATCTTTTTATCACATTACTTGCTTCTCTTTGATAAATATATAGAATTTTGATTTTAAAATTTAATTTAGATACCCTCATTGAATTCTTCGCGATTGGACTAATAAAATTTAATATTGAAGTTTGATTGAAAATCTTATTCTTACCCTGTACATCGACGCAACCAAGCTGTTTCCTCATTGAATTTGTATTTATTTGGCACATGTAGCATCCACGATCAGATTCTTTTAGCTGACGAATACGAAGTTGCCAAGTCCGGAAGTTGTCATCGTGTGTGACAGCGATCCGGGGATTGTGCGTGATCACACGTGTGTGAAGGCTCAAGATCGTCTGATCATCAGCTTTCATCCACCCAACCTGTAATAAAATAATAAATTCTTTTTTAACTACTGTTGATATAATTTCCGGATTACTTTTATAGTAAATCGTTGAAATTTATCGTTGTAGGCGGAGTCAAAGAGAAACTTTGTGGTTGCTGAAGAGAAATGAATTCGGGCTTGAGATAGTTTTGGAGAGGAAAATGTTATCTCCCTATGCGGGTTCTTTTGGGGGAAAATTTACGATTGTCTTCGAAACCTCAGGGTGTTTAATATCGAAAAATTCTTGAAGGTCTTTAAATAATGGTAAATATAAAAAATAAAATGAAAAATCTCTTCTGGGGTCTGCTTGGTTGAATTTTCTAGAGAATTTCACAGCAAACTCCACTTCAAATCAAATGAATCATCAAAGCAATTTTATGGTTGCTCTCGGTCGACTGCATATTATGAATTCCTTTAGATAGGAAACGCTAAAAGGTTTCTGCTTCTACACTTACAGTAAGCTGGGAGCTTATGAAATTATTTTGAAAATTCACAAACAACATACTGAAAAAGTAGAAAGCAAAAATCTAAAGCTGATTAGCTTATTAACCTAAAATTGTAGTAATCAGAGTAGTTTCTGAAATAGGTTAATGTAGAAGTTCTATCTCGTAAAAGCTTTAATAGACAGAACAAACTAAAGCAGAAAGCGTGAGCTTTCTCATTGGAAATTTCTACGGGAAGCAGATCTAAACATACAACTCTAACTCGTTAACGTAGATGCATAGAACAGCTTGAGCACTTCAAAAGCTTTAGAAATTAGTTCGTAAATTGGAACTGTTCGGTTTCTGAATTACTGTATATGTAAGTTTGCACCTGCCAACAAACACAACTGCAAACTTTTGAAACCATTATTTTATATATATGTGCACGTTGCTACTGTTTATCTTAAACAAATTTCACAAAAAGAACTAAAGTCAAAAAATAAAATAATAAATAAAAAAATAAATTAAAAAAGATTTATGAAAATAATAATAAAAGGATGCTATAAAAAACTAAACAAACCCGCAGGTATTATAATTCTAAGTTCTAGACGTTATTAAAAATAGCAACAAATGTGAGACGCCAATCTTCATTTCATGAGGCTTAAATATATTAAATATATACAGTGTGTCCACGGACTGAGTTGACAAAAAGAAAAACTTTTTTATTATTGGTTTTAGGACAAAATGTCACTTTTGATAAAATTTTCTGCTTGTTTCAAAACCTCCAATGATGGTAATATAATTTTGATGTTATCCAAAATAATGAAGAAAATTTAACAAAACGCATTATTTTATTATAAAAAAACGACCAAGTTCTAAATTTACTCGAAAATCAAATACCATGTTTGAACTGCAACTGCAAAAAAAAGCTAACATGGCAATCTAATTTTTGAATAAATTTAGGACTTACTCGTTTTTTTAATACTTAAATAATGCGTTTTTTTAAATTTTCTTTATTATTGTTGGTAACATCAAAATTATATTACCATTATTGGAGGTTTCGAAACAAGAAAAAGATTTTATCAAGAGTGACATTTTGTTCTAAGACCAATAATAAAAAAGTTTTTCCTCTTGTCAACTCAATCCGCGGACACACTGTATATTCTAACTATTAAAAATTGAAATTTAATTATTAACAGATTACTGATAGAAACTGCCTTTTACCAGGCATACCATAAGACCACTCACTATCAAGCAAAGATAAATAGGCAGCTGTCTTCAAGACAAATAAAGTAAGTTTAGACCTTGTCTCAGATTTTAAAAACAATAAAAGTCTGCTTCTAATTTAATCTTTTTAGTGTTAGAAGACTCCAACTAAATAGACCATGTCTTAATAAAAAAGAAGAATGAAAACTTCATAACAAATATACGGACTTATAGAGGACCAGACGCAGACTCAGACCATTACTTAGTTGGTTTTAAAAAAACAAAAGCTTTCATACAATAGAAATAGCCAAACGAAAGCAGTAGGAAGAAAAGAAGAAAAATTAAACCAATCAGAAGCACAGAAAAAGTATTTACATAAGATGCAAGGAAACTTACTAACATACATGAAAAGAAAGAAATAGAAGACGTTTGGCGAACAATAACATTAATAATGAAGCAGGCAATCAAAACTATACAAACAGAAAAGCAAGTAAGGAGACACGCAGACTGGTTCGATAGGAATGTGAGAAAGAAGTAGAAAAAAGAAAGAACCCGAGATTAGAAACGTTGAAAGAAGAAACCGACGGAAGGCGAAATAAATATCACGAGCAGCCAAAGAAATGTAAAAAAAATGTAGAGAAAAAAAAAATAAAACACAATGAAAAACTTGTCAGTGAAATCGAAAACCATTATAAGAACAAGGAGATAAGAAATTTTTATCAGGCGACAAAAAAATTGAAGGAAGGACACCAAACTAGAGCAATATTTTACAAGAACGGAAAAATACGAAATGCTGAAAATTTGGGCAAAATATTTTCAACAATTACTAAACTATAAAGAATAAGATGTAGAGATCACAAGAGAGAGAAGAATAACTGAAGGAAATGAACAAACACCTACTCTAGAAGAAGTTGCCAAAATAATAAAAATTTAAAAAAACAATAGAAGTACTGGAAAGGATGAACTAACAGCCGAAATGTTCAAAACTGGCGAGGAAGAATTATGTGAAGCTATGCACCATATGATAAAGCAGACATGAAAAGAAAAAAGGATGCCACAAGCATGGTCTCAGGCGATTATATGCCCTATCCACAAAAAAAGGTTCAAAAGGAGAGTGTGATAACTATTAGAGGCATAACGCTTCTAAATGTCGCATATAAAATATTAGCCACAGATTAACGGATGAAACAGAATTTATAATAGGAGAATACCAAGCTGGGTTTCGTAAAGGAAGAGCAGGAATTGACCAAATATTTATTTTGAAAGAACTACAGGCAGAAAGTCATGAAGTTCGAAAAAACAACCACTTACTGTTTATTGATATGAAACTAGCCTACCACAGTATCAAAAGACCACAACTGTATAATGGAATGAAAGAACTAGGCATAAGTAGTAAACTTATAAAGTTGGTAAGAATGAGACTAGAGAAAACAGAAAATATTATTAGAGTGGAGGGTGAACTAACATGAAAATTTGAAGTGAATAACAGACAAAGGCAGCGAGACCCCTTATCTCCATTACTATTCAACTTGGCACTAGAAAAAGTAGTAAGAGAGGCAAATATTAATAGATATGGTTTGGTATACCACAAAAAACATCAGTGCTTAGCATTTGCAGATGATGTAGCTTTGATCACAAGAAATAAACTGGAGCTGAAGAAAATAGTGGGTCGTTTACTAAGTGCGGCAAAGAAAATAGGTCTCCAAATAAATGAAAAAATAAAATAAAATACACGGCATGGAAAGATAAAGAAATTTAAGATAACAATCAGCTTCAAGTACAATTTGATAATCAGGAGTAGTTGTGCGTTCGAAGAGGCGAATATGTTGACATATCTAGGGGTGGTGTTTACGAAGAAACCTGGGAGTACTGAAAAAATGCAAGCAAGATTAATGTCCGGTTAATAAGCGTGTGTTTGCCTTAAATAAGTTATTAAAGTGTAAAATGTTGTCAAGATCAGCAAAGATCCGTATATGCAAAACAACAGTGCGTCCAGTGATAACATATGGAAGTAAAGTGTGGTCAATTAATACAAAAAAAAGATGTTGGCAATATGGGAAAGGGAGATTTTAAGGAAGATGATTGACGGAAAATAGTAAGAGAAGACTAGACAAGAAAAACTAACTAAGAGTTGCAAGAGTTGTACAAGAAACCAAATCTGGTGGGAGTGGCGAAAGCAAGCAGAATAAAATGGATAGGCCATGTAGTAAGATTACCAAAACGCATATTAGAAAGTGAACCTGGTGGAAAAAGAAGAGGAGGGCCAAAACCAAGGTGGGTGGGGGAAAAAGTCCAAGAAGATATTGCAAAACTGAGAATGAACTGGAAAACTAAAGCAAAAGACAGAAAATAGTAGTACCGAACAACACAACAAGCCATGAACTTTCTAGGCTTGTAGTGGTATCAATATATAGTGTTAGAAGAAGGGTGAAGCAAACCAAACCAAAAAAATGTATTTTGTTCTAGTCTAAACTCATTTAGAAAGTGATCCTAAGAGTTGCACTTGAGAGTATTCTACAAACCATCTTTTATGTTTTTTGCTTTTGGTACAAATTCCATCTAGCTAATCAATGTAGAAATCATTCGCCCAAATCTGCAGCAGATTTTATTTTGTCAACACTTGGAATGATTTCGACGAATTCGCAGTATCCGTCATTGCTAAAACAAAAATCTTTGCAGAAAAGCTAAAAACATTCATCTCACCCTGTCGACCTGTAAAAAATAAACTCGTTTAGTGTCCATGCATTCACATTATTTACCATCACGTGTTTGACAAACTACTGGTTTACCTTTGACACTTGTTCTGCCACGAAGGTGATCTGAACGATAGAAAAGTAAATTTTTAATTTTAAAATTTCGTTTTGAATCTTGTTTGAAAATTGTTTTAACTTATGCATCAATTATTGTATTACCTGCTTTGTTTTGATTTTCTGCTTGTAGACTTTGACATAAATTTTAAGTCGCTGTAGTATTTTCGCTAGTTGCCTGTCTTGCTGCGCCTTAACTTCTTGGTGAAATTTACTACAGTAAAAATACGATTTTCTAATCCTGCTGAGAGGTAGCAAGTGGTACAGCCAAATAAAGACTATATCCAAATGCCTAATCTTAGTATAGAGCAGTCTAATAGGTGCCAAGTGTTGATATTATATCAAAACAATAACGACTAGTTCAAACTTCCAACATTCACAATATTGATACATATAGTCAGCAAAAAATTTGCTTCTTAGTACATATCCATATCCGAAACATCCATGAGTATCTTTCAGAGCGGACTTTGCCATTTATGGGCAAACAAAGCTTATAAAACGCTAAAGAAAATTTCTTCAAGAGACTTAATTTGTCCTACCAAACCAAATACAGAAATAACCACTTTTATACCTTGCACGCCCACAATTTGCTAGTCTAATAATATATGACAATCTAATTTGCTCAGTAATTCCTCAAAATATTTTTTAAACCAAGTTTTGGTACATTATTGTATAAGTGCAGTTAATGCATAATGAGTTTGCACTATAAAGCTAGACTAACACAATCCAAATACTAATCTATCCAGGAAATTCTTTTAACTAAAGCAGAATCACAAAGCGGTCAAGCTCATATTCTGACCTCTCTTGGCGGCGACGTACGTCTGGTAATGTAATTTCTATGATGCAAATCCTTTTCCATCATTAAACAGAGCAAAAATTTGATAAGAAAATGTTAACAATATGAAGAGAGGTTTGAAAATAACGAGCAACAAGCATACGTTAGTGAAATTGTAAGTTATAAAATTTGATTTTCTCGATCTGATATTTTCATGTTTAGTACCGTGTTGCTAATTAATTTTGTCGGTACTCTTAGTATTTGTTATATCCATGCTAAGAAACCTTAACCGGTTGTTTTGTCTAAAATGGTACAACCTCGGTTTAATGATTATTTCATCAAGTCTGATTCGGTGGTTTAAACTTCTTTCAAGATTTTTTGGTATCGATTGCGTTGTTTTTTTTAGTTCTATTTTGAAATGGTTTTGAAATTGTGTACTTTTTGATCATACCCTTTTGGCTATTTGTATATTGATCTTAATCATCATTTATTTTGAGTTTTGTTCCTTATGATATAGTTGTCGCTTGAGATATTGTATCATGTTATGTTGATGTCGTTTTTTCCAAATATCTATTTTAGCTATGCATTATTGAAGCAATAGTTTTGGAAGTGGTGAGATTTCTTCTACAACATCTCAAATTCCAGGAGACGCTGGTTTATCAGTAACTCTGATGGTAAAAGTTTTTGATATTAAGCGATAAACAAGTGGAAAGTGTTGAAATTGTGTATGTTTGGCATAATTGCAAAATTCTACTTCTAATGAACAATTTCCTGAGCTTAAAATCGCACAGATGTCGCTTATTCAATCTACAATTTCTGAATTTCTTTTGCTCTGTTTTGTTATTAAGGAATACCGACTAATAGAAAGTAGCAACTGTTTCAGAAACGTGCAATTTCCGTTTTTAGATTAACAGTAAAATATTTTCTTATATTTTAAAACAGTTAAAAAGTGGAGGTCGCACAGAACAGATATCACATCGACTTTATTTAAAAGGTAAGACTAAAATGTAATTCCGATTATAACTACGTACTTTACTCAATACGTTTGTCATGGAGATTTGAAAACAAAATGAATCAACTGGAAGAGATTACAGATGTACCTTTAACTTTCATAGTAGAATGAATTCTCGCAGTATCGATTAGGAAAGGATAGAATCGTATTTACTATTTATTCTTTTCCCTTATGTAGAAAAAAATAATAAACCCGCCAACATTTTCAAATGCCACTTAGGCGTTCTCATAAGGTCAAAACAAATCAATAAATAAGAAATTGAGTTTTTATAGCTACGGATGTATACGAGTCATAAATTTTATCCTGTCACATCTAATATTAACAACAAAGATAAAACAAGAAGAATAAGATAAATGAGTTTCACAGTAATCAAAGAAACAAACAAAAAATAAAGCAAAATACATTTTTAATCAACACAGTTAATTTGGGTGAAATGTTGTTATACTAACGTTACACCCTCAGATAATTAGTATTAAAGTTCGAACACCAGTTCCCAATTAATCTTAAGTAGCTCATATCCCTCCAAATGGAAATTCCTTCTCGGATACCGTTCCTAATTCGATCAAAACTTGTTTGGAAGTTAAATGCGTGTACAAACAACACCTAAAGGTAATTTTATCAAGGGACAAACAACTCAACAGTTTCACTAGTTTTGTAAATTACGCTAACAGCGGAAGCAATTTAGAGTGAAATGAATTATATTTAGGAAGGTATCATTAGGTAGTTGATGTGGGTGAGAAAAGTTAACTCGAGTAATTACCTTGTAGTGTCCTAAATCATTAACCGTGCATGTAAGAACAGCTTCCCTGCCAACAGCTGCTGTGACATTCTGTATTGGACCGCTGAAGTCTGGGGAGATATCCAAAAAATGCGATATGACCGTAGGCGAGCTTGAAATTGTTGTAGTGGAAAATGGGACCAAAACATCAACTGCAAAGAAAAACATAAAATGACATTTTATGTCTAGAGATTCATCAATAAAAAAATTGTTTTGTTAACATTAATAACTGAAATAATCTTTTTTTTAATTACTGCTATTAAAATATTTCTCATTACTATCTAAACTTAATAATTTCCTAATAAGAAGTTTTCTGATACCTCCCGATTTGTATTATGTTTAGAAACATGTTAACGGCATAGTTGTGTACTGAAATGTCAGCTACGTTAATTAACTGCGTTAACGGTGGTAATATAATTTATCAGTGATTGCACAGCAAGTGAGAGAATAGTCTGATCTCATACATTAATCCAAAGCGCATCTATTGTATAGAGAAGGTAAGCGCCTGCAGCTGATAGCGCAAAATCAGATGTCACACTGCACGAAATTCAACAGTGGCACTGTAGGCGAACTCACTCACCTTCAAGCTTACGTCTTGTCTTTGAAATCTACACAAGTACGTTTTGCACTTGTGAGTTGGTGTATACGATTGAAATGTCTTAAGTATATATCTTATTTAAACTATTTTCCTCGAACTTTGGCATGTGACATCTTTAACAAATTCATAAACTTTTTGAAAAATTGTTACAAGGGTCTCAACAAATTGCCAAACCTTACCTACCTGCAAGCTTCTCTCCAACCAGTATTACGTATAGACTTTAAGGTTTCCAACACAGAATTATGAATAGTAGACTGTACTTATTGAAGTGTTATCCACTTATGACTCCGTTTCTGCCAATTTTTATTTTCTCTTTAGCTAGCTACGCTAGGCTTATTAGGATTTCAACCTTTGCCATTTTAGCTCATTTGCTTTTTTGAAGCACCTTCTCACATTTCTATCCTAATTACTCGGTAACTTTGAGTTACATTCTAAAGTACATTGTTATAAAAATACCATGTCCACACCTATTCTCGATTATTTAATGAAGAAATAGACACTAGACAAAATTTACAGCCCAGGACCATAATAAAGGGTTTTCCAATAAGAGGTGTTATTTTGAATAGCCCGCTATTTCGGTAGATGTCACTTTTGAAGCTATCATTTTTTGACATTTGACAAGTAGAAACTACGCCATTAATAAATATGGAACGATACACGCTTCAACAACGCATTGAAATTATTAAAATTCACTATAAAAATGGTGAAAATTTGGCAGAGACGGTTCGTAAAACTCGAACATTTTTGGGTCACCGTAAAGCACCTTGTCGGACCGCAATACAGAAATTGGTGAAAAAATTCGAGCTCTTGGGACAAGTTAGTGATGTGAAGAATAAAACCCGTGCACGTCGCTCAAGAACAGCCGAGAATATTGCTGTTGTAGCCGAAAGTGTTAAAGAAAACCCAGGTTTGTCCATTCCTCGTCGTTCTTTGGAATTAGCCATTCCACAAACGTCATTACACCGTATTTTGCATAAAGATTTGGGTCTTAAGGCTTATAAAGTCCAGTTAACACAAGAACTCAAGCCGGCCGATCATCAACAACGTCGTGTCTTTGCTGATTGGGTCGTTGAAATGCATGAAAATGATCCAGAATTCCATCGAAAAATCATCTTGAGTGATGAGGCCCATTTCCACCTCGGTGGCTTCGTCAACAAGCAAAATTGTCGGATCTGGGGCTCAGAAAATCCAAGAGTTATTGTTGAAAAGTCTCTCTATCCTCAACGTGTGACTGTTTGGTGCGGTTTATGGTCCGGCGGAGTCATTGGACCTTACTTTTTCGAAGATGAGGCTGGAGCAACAGTTACGGTGACTGGATTGCGCTATCGAGAGATGATTAACGATTTTTTATGGCCGGAATTGGATGGTATTGATCTGGACAACGTTTACTTTCAACAAGACGGCGCTACGTGCCACACAAGCAACGAAACCATTGATCTTTTACGGAAAAAGTTTCCGGACCGTGTTATCTCTCGAAGAGGTGATCACAATTGGCCACCGAGATCTTGTGATTTAACACCTTGCGACTTCTTTCCTTGGGGCCGCGTGAAAGAGAAGGTCTACGCCAACAGCCCAGCGTCGATTCAAGACCTCAAAGATGGAATTCGTGAGGCTATCGAGGACATAGGGCAGCCACTTTGCGATTTGGTTATGGAAAATTTCATGAAAAGGATATTGTCCTGTAAGCGTGGTCGTGGTGGTCATTTGCCTGATGTTATTTTCCACTATTAACGGCATACCTTCCTCTTTATAATGAAATAAACATCCGATCATTTATATTAAAAAATGGCACTTTTCTTTGAATATCAAAATAACACCTCTTATTGGAAAACCCTTTATAAGTAAACAATTTCAATAGACTAAAATGCGATCAAAAGGATTAAGACAAAATGTAATTAATTCTGTTTTTTCTTACAGTCATAAAATTGACTTTGCGATACACCAAGATTTTGTAAAAGCGCCTTACTCTACAACTACTGACAATACGTGTTCATTGCGAGTGGTACTATAAATTTTGAAATCAAACATAACAATTTTCAAATAATTTGGTACGTGTAATTTTATGATAACCAATGGCGCTAGCAGCCCGTAGGCCTAAATTCTGAGATAGGGAAAAATCGGGCAGCCACGGACGGTAGGTAACCCGTGACACGACCAGTTTACATGGTTTTAGGTTGGTTATATTAGCTCTAACTCGGTATTGCGCGGTATACTCGCGCAATCCGCCTGTGTGAAAACATTTCAAGACCTGCTGCGTGAATTTAATTCCGGGCAGAAATAATATCGCGCAGTGAAACATCTCTCGTCTGAGAAGGCACTTAGTCTAACCGTGCGTAATTTCAAGGTAAGTCAAAAATTACACAAGTTATAAGTTGTTTGAAAATTTTGCATTTGTTACTACTGCTGAGTACCAATAAAATAAATTCTGCAGTGTGCTACAGTTGTTTTTGAGGTACTTTATCAAGAGAATTACCGACTTAAGTTTGATATGTTAGAAGCTATACTATCAAAGTCTATTGCGTCACATTCGGATAACTGTGAACACTAAGATTTCGGGTAACATCAATACAAATTTGATTCGTACATCACTTGTTTTTTTTCGTTTTAGGACAAGAAAAAACCAGTAATGCTTAAGTTTGAAGGCCAAACCACTAAAAGAGGATCATTGAATAAATCTCAATAAATTTTAATCATCAAATATAAAGTTAATAAAAGAACATTCAGTCTATCAAGAAAGTATCATATTTAACATTCCCAAAAGCACCCTCCACGAAAGCAATAATTTATAGATGTAAGTTTCGGTAAAAAATCTTCTGCTAAATCAAAACTGGGAAGATTTAAGCCAATCTTGAGCGAAAGGCAGAATAAGATTTTAGCTGATCATGACTTACTAGACCACTGCCGAAAAACTACTAAACATCGTTTTAACAACCAAAAACGGCTGTTAAAATTTTTTACTTATTACAAGTTTTTACAAACACATCCAGAGTTCTTTTTAAGATCTGCGAGTATAGTTGGCTTCAATCGCCCACAAGTACACAAGTTATTTATACATTATAAAACTCTTTGCAAAAAATGTAAATTTGCGCTTTCCAGGATTTTAAATGCAGATGAGACTAGAATTCCATATGTACTTGTTAATCAGAAAGTTTTTTCTGTAAGAAGCGAAGAGTAAATTGGTAACGTACTTCAACAGAAAGCGACCAAAACCAAAAGATTTCCTATGCCTCTTCTCTTTATTCTTGCAAAAGCTAAAATGAATCATAGACAAATCATTAATACTCCAGTGGAATTAGTCAGCACAACCCAGTCAGATGGTTTGGTGATAGTTGAGAAGTCTTTAAAATAGCTTCAATATTTTGTGAGATTTTTCAATCCAAGTGCAGAAAGTCCGATTTTACCAATCGTAGATGATCTTGCTGTAAATAGTGTCTACGTCTTAAGCGAAGTATGTCAACTTTGGATGATTACAAATCTAGGACTATGCATTAATCAGTGTGATATGTAGAATTAGTGTCTACTGTATTTACAAAAATCGGCCAATTTTGTATACTATAACAAACTAGGGATTTGTATCTATGGACATTTATCCCAGTAACACCAACATGTCTTCTCTGACGTTGACTTTCTTCCATTAATTATAACTAATACTGAGATTTTTGAAAGAATTCAAGTTTTTCCTGAAACTAAACTGAGTCTTCTGTAGGAACCTAAAGTCTGCTTGATATTCCTGGAAATTTACCAAAACCCCCTACGTGAAACTGCGTTGTTTAAAAAGATTCATTTAAATTTGCATCCATTGTTTCTTCAAGTATAGCTGTCTCAGCACCTAGTTTCTATCAGAATTTTCCTTCAAATACAAATATTTAGTACTCGAAGAATTCAAAATTGCTGCACGAAAATGAGTCTCACATAAAAGAAATGAAGTCTGCAACAGCGGAAAAAGGAACTTCCCCCATCAACGCCTTGTAGAAAAAGCCGAAGAAGAAAACCAAAAATGTTAAAATACAAAAGGAACGTGTTAAGAGAATGACAAAAGAAAAAAAAGAGCGGGCAAAAATAATTAAACTTTCGATAAAAAACAAGAACTATAGCTGTAACCAACAAGATGTGACTAAATGATAAATGTAGATAATGTGGTTTTAATATATACTATGCAAAATAATAAAAATATGATTTTAAGGGTCCCTTTGATTGTTTGGGGCTGCTCATTAGTTCTTTCTTTACAATTTTTTAACTTTATCTATTTTACCTTAATTTAAATCATTTTTGCAACAACCGACCTTTAGCAATGATCTAGCATGTTAAGCAATGATCTAGCTGCCTTAATAATTAAGAAAACGTTTAGGCGTTTGGGCCTGTACGACTCTCTCCTGAAGAGGATTTCGAAGGTTATTATACAGTTGTAAGTGATACAGTTACACTTAAAGCATGTTGGCAAAATCTGACGTCTTCTACGTTTTGTAACTCTGAAAAGGCCAAACTATCAAATTTTGAGCACTCAATCTTTCTTCTTTAAAAGCTTTGTGACTTGGCAAGGAACACATCATAATGGGTTGACTAAGTGATGTGCGCTGACCAACGAAGCTCAGTTAAGCAAAGACGAATCTTATGCACAAACACCTAAAGCGCTTTTTGGCATAAATTTAGAAAAGTTACACTAGAGATTCGCGCGTACCAGCAAAGCCAACTTGATTCGAGCTGCGTTCTCTTTTCATTTAACACATGGGCTGAAAAGTCCCAGGCCTAACAAAGAAAACACGGTTTTTTTTGTTCAAAATTAGCTTTATTCATCAACGTAATTTCCATCAAGAACAACGCAATCATTCCAGCGCCGCTCTAACATTTCAATACCACTTTTGTAGAACGATTTATCTTTTGCATCAAAATAGGACTCAGTTTTAGCGATAACCTCTTCATTCGAGCGAAATTTCTTACCGGCAAGCATTTTGTTTTGTCTGCGAACAGCCAGTAGTCGCTGGGAGCCAAATCTGGCGAATACGGTGGATGTGGGAGCAATTCGAAGTTCAATTCATGTAGTTTTGCCATTGTTTTGATTGACTTGTGACACGGTGCGTTGTCTTGATAAAACAAAATTTTTTTCTTTGCCATATGCGGTCGTTTCTTTGCAATTTCGGCCTTCAAACGCTCCAATAACGCTATATAATATTTACTGTTGATGGTATTTCCCTTCTTAAGATAGTCGATGAATATTACACCACGCACATCCCAAAATACCGAGGCCATAACCTTTCCAGCCGATTGTTGTGCTTTCGGTCGCTTTGGACGAGGTTCACCAGTTGCTGTCCACTCAGATGACGATCGTTTTGATTCCGGAGTGAAGTGATGGATCCATGTTTCATCCATTGTCACATATCGACGCAAAAATTCCGGTTTGTTACGTTTAAACATGGCCAAACACTGCTCAGAAACATCAACACGTTCTTGTTTTTGGTGAACAGTGAGCAAACGCGGCACCCACTTTGAGCAGAGCTTTCTCATAGTCAAATGCTCATGCAATATAAAGCCAACACGTTCTTTTGATATCTTTACAATGCCAGCTAACTCACGCAACTTCACTTTTCGATCATTCAAAACGATTTTGTGGATTTTTTTGATGTTTCTGGTGTTACCGCCTCATTTGGACGTCCACTGCGTTCTGCATAATCGGTGTCTCTACGACCACGTTTGAAGTCAGCAAACCAACGTTTTATTGTTGTTTCTGATGGAGCGGAGTCCCCATAACACTTTTCAAGCCATTGCTTCGCTTGAACGGTATTTTTTCCCATCAAGAAGCAGTGTAAAATTAAAACACGAAATTGTTTTTGATCCATTGTTTTGAAAATAACAAAAGTAGCGTCACTCTTAGCACAATAACTCACAATATAATAAATAGAATATCATGAAATTTTAACAGCTGTCTTTGGAAGGTTAGTACTAACTGAAAAAGCGGTGAATGCAATAGAACTAGCGCCATCTATTTGTTAGGCCTGGGACTTTTCAGCCCATGTGTTATAAGCAATTTTGGGTATAAATAACTAAATATCTTAAATAGGGTTGGCAACATTTCACTGCATTTAAAAGTCAATATACCAACCATACATATCGGTAGTTTCATTGACTTGAAAATAGGCTTAGATAAAATATTCGTACTTAGAAAAACATACTTTAGGTAACTTCAAATAGTTTGGTTGTTCTGTAGTTTTTCTTTGGAAAATAATTGCAATATTGATTACTGGTTATTACATTTCTGTAGTAGACTGTACAAAATACTTTTTTTGCACTAAAACATGAGCTCTGTATAACTCTTTATTCACCTAACATTTGTGGGTATTCCAGACATGTTTGCAGTTTACTTCATAACGGCTATACCTTATAACCAAGTCCGTAAAAGTTCTGATTACGTTAAAATAAAATCCCTGGATTTACTTACAAAGCAGGACTCTTAAATATACTTCTAGATAAATTCCTAAACGGATTATAGTAAATCTAGGACTTAAACTCAAGGTAAAAATCTGACTGAATAGGGTATTTCTGGAAAACACAAAGGAATTTCAGAAGCTATTAAGTTAAGAGGGGAATAATTCTCCCTGGAGACAAACCATAATAACAAGAAAACTTGAAAACGTCTTCAGTAATTGTCAAATGGAATTTTTATTGATATATAAGCCTGAAATGTTTTACAGATAGGTACCTAGCTAACCCCTGTAAGACTTCAAAATAATGTTAATTAACCAATTTAGCACAAGTACCTAATCAACTACGAAGCAAGTAACTTACACGAAGATCAGTTAGTAAAGCTTCTCAATTATTCTCAAAAGAATTAATTAAAAGCATTATTAATGATAACAAATTAATGATGATAATGAGTAATTGGAGAGACCTTGACTTGAAGTAGACTGAATGCTGGCTCGGAATTGAATTTCATTTACAAGAACCTGGTGAAGTAAATGGACCGTGAACCTTGTTTTTTGGTTTTCTATACTCTGTTAATGAATATAAAAAAAAATAAATTGCTTTATTTTCAATTTGACAAAAAACTAGTGACATTCTAATACAGTAATAAGAAATAAATAAAGTTTACACAGGGATTTGCTTGTCAAGCCGAAAATACATGGTATAAGACAAACGATAAGTTAGGTACTAAATCAGATTAAGTATTTACACTGCCTTTTTAGCGATGGACGCACCTGGTTACTTTAATGTCAAAATATCAAAAGTAAACGAGTTACTTATTATATAAAGTACGCTGGTAATATTAATAACATTTTGCTAACCTTACAGCAAAATAAAATTTACCTGTTTTTCCAGGTCTGAGATCGGAAGAAAAACTTTCTGAAGCATAAAAAAGGCACAAAAAAAATTATTTTGTAACCTCAAAATATGTTTACATAAAAATGTTGTTTCTAATTTCAGCAGACCGTGATTGTTAACAAAGCATCCAGAGAGCAAAGAAATAATTGTTTATCCAACGTAATTTACATTCTAGCGTTATTGTTTATCAAATATTGCTCTCTGCCCTTTCGTTGTTATATTAAAAATTATTCTGCGTAATTAAAAAAAACAAATTTAACTAGAGTTTTTTCTAAATAATGATACATTTATAAATTATTGCTATCACAAGATAATACGTTTACCATTCGCTATAATTTTATCGAAAGTAGATCTATTAAGATAAAGTTATGTTACTTACGTTTTCAAATTTTATGTAACATCTAATTATTCTTACTATACATACATTAGATTTACATTACATTTAAGATGAACCGTAGGATTTTAAAATTTATAACCCGTCTTAACTTTTGTGTTGCAACATCAAGTTTTTATTTCATTAAACAGAGTATAATACCGTTTTTAGCTAAAACTTTCTGAAATTAATTATTTAATTAGTAAACTTATAGTTAATAATAAGTTAATAATGACTAAACTTTTACAAACTTATTTAACCCTGAAATAATTACGCAGCCTTATATAGAGTCTAATTTGAAAATACTGTAATCTTAAATTATCAACTTGTTGTGTCTATTCGTTTTTGTTCTTGGTTTTGTAGAGTAGAAGTTACTAAAGTAACAATTTAAAATTGTCCTAATAAAACAGTCTTCAGAAAATAATCTCTAAGAAAACAAAAATTAACAGAGAGGAAGAATTTTAACATGTGTAATCGTGTTGCTCGTTTTAAAAGAAACGCACCGTATATAGACCTTTATAAGCTACATGCATTCAACCATTATTAATTTATTTAGATTTAGATTTGCTTGCCATAAATTGCAGAATTATAGCTTTGAAAAAAAATGTAAAAAATGTCCACAAACATATCTTATGCGCGGAAATACAACATTTATGATTTACAGGATGTTAAACTTTTAATTTTAATGATAACGACCTTTTTGTTTTTATTTTGATTATTTTTAACGTTAAATTTTTATTCAAAACTTCTTTTTTTCAATATTTCGAAGCCTGGACATCTAAGATAAACACTCGGTAAACATAAACGGTTTTTAGTCATACAATACAATGCATCCTAGTGTTGGTGGACTTAACTACCGCTTATGAAACAAACCAGTTAATAAAGTCTCTATTTGGTTGCTTTCAAATTTTGAATTTGACATGATTTTGTAACATTGTATTTGTACAAATATTTTATGGGTAGAAGTTGTGTAAATTAATTTCAGACATAAAAGTTGCAGATGTATGACAAGGTTGAACCTGTGTTCAAAGTCCATACTGTTATACAGGGTGTCTCTAAATTCGGTTGCCAAACTGAGAGAGGGTATTTGGAACGGAAAATTAAGGAAGCTAAAAATCTTAAAAAGGGCACACTAAGAACTCTTCCTTTTACTATATCTTAAAAACTGTCCTGATTTTGTTGAAATTTTGTAAGCTCCTATATGTCATCTTCCTATATGCATTCATTGTCTTTTGCTATTACTTTAGCCAATGCCATTTTTCTTTCTAACTATTTCCTTATAATTTCTTTTCAAATTTTGGTTCCAATATTTCAGATTGGTCATTTAGTTTTCGACAGAAAAGATATATTTTACCGTAGAGTACTTTTTTTGTGCATCTTTCTGAAACATGCATTGGCTAAACTAATAATAAAAGACTCATAAATGTAAGACGGTGTAGGAAGATGACATACACGAGTATACAAAATTTGAATACAATCGGACAAACAGTTTTTAAGATAGCAAATAGAAGGGTTCTTAGAGTGCCCCTTTTTGACACCCTTAGCTCCCTTAATAGTTGAAAAATTATAAAACTAAAAAATACGGGTCTGTTATTTTTCCTTCTCAAATATATCCTCTTAGTTTAAAAATCGAATTCAGCGACACCCTGTATATGTCAATATACTCCTTTCAAATGTCAATGTATGTGCCTAAATTACGTACGAGATTTCTGTAAAACAAAGATTTTTCCTTATCTGTATAAAGAGGTCCTAATCAATCCTGTCGGAGCTAGATCAGTAACAGCGATCTCGGCAACTAAGAGGAATTTCATTTTTCCAAAAAGAATTGGGGCTTTATGGAACTATTTTACTTAACAAGAAGAAAGTGTCGTAAAGTGTGTAGACCCAAATATAAAAATTTATTCAACAGTAAACACAACTTACAAAATATAAGTTTGACGTAACAAACATCACTTTGACAACATTGAATTTACAAATACGGGTGGCAGTACTAAAGTAAAGGAATCTATTAATAGGGAGATAATTTATAACACATCCTTTACATTCTCTACATTTTCAGAAACAATAGTAATCATTTAGACATCCAGGAGGTCTTTTATTCTATCAAAAGGTCGTGGTGAGGCTTCCTCACTAGTGAAGATGGTCAGATGCTTATGTATGTTAGCAATGTTAAGAGCCATGGTTAAGGTGAAAATGTTAGTACCGTTGTTTATAATAAAAAATAAAAGTATTTATTAGCCTTCAATAAACAGGTGAACAAGTTTTTACAACTGTCGAAGAACTGTGTTGTTGAATCTTGTGCAAACTGTAATGATATCCCTGTAAATAATGACAAGCTTCTATATCTGTACCTGTGTGCATAACGAAGGGTGAGATGTGTAGTTCCCAGGCGTTTACAAAGAAGTGGATAGCAATCCTAAAGCACAGATTAAATAAGAGTCAGATATTTCACTCCCTATACCACCAATGTTTCCATTTTTGTCTCTGCGCATTTACATTAGCAGCTCTGAGAGTTAACCACGCCTACTTTTACGCGCGTTTCATGAATTAAGTGGCGGACGTTTTAAAAGAACATTGTGCTGTCAACATGTTAAAATAGCAAGCTCTGGGAGTTGCTTAAAGAGAAAGCAGTAGAATCCACAAATCTGTCGAAGTGAAACATCAGACTCTTATTTAATCTGTTCTTCAAAAAAATATTGCGGCAGGTCGTTTAAAAGGAATTACTCGACAAAAGTAAGATCTTTTTATTTTTGGTACTTGAACTTGTTCTACTAATTGTTTGTATTTATTCGGTCGTTCAGTTTTTTGCATAAAGGCTTGTCTAAGAGTTGTTACTCAAGTTAGCAATGACAGCTCATTATCTGACTTCCAAGTATGGTAAAAGATTCTGTAATGTGGGGTACCATTAGTAGCAGTACAGAGCAAGGATCTAATAGAATGTAATATTTTAGAAAGTAGTATCTCCCACTGAGGAATTTTAAGTCCTCTATTTCGAAGAGCTAGTTCAACCGTTTTTTAGCCGATTCCATTCTTCTTTACTGTCTGCCTCTCTCAAGGATTATACATTGTAATACCTTTTGAGTTTATAAAAATTGTTTCGATCAATGCTGAACTTCTGTTTCTGTCAGAATGAATGAAGCTAAGCAATACAAAAATTGAGAAACAACCCGAAAGACTTTTAATCTCAGGTGCCGAAGAAACATGAGGAGTTGGGTAAGCAAACGAAAATCAGCTGTATTTATCTATAACGGTCAAAAGATATTTATTATGGGAGTAGATAATGCAAATCCTTTAAAATCTAAGGACAGTCTTTTAAAGAAAGATGTTGTTTTGATGAGCTTGCCGTTGTTTTTTTCTCGGTGCTATTTCTGCACAAGTGGAAGAAGACACACTCATTTTTGTTAGGTATAGATAGCTTATATGGAATAAAACAAATAGCTACAAGCTCAATGAACCATACCAATAATGTGTGAAGATTAAAAAATTCAAATGATTTAAGTTCTCGGCTATTGAGACCATATCGGTCGTGTTATTTAGCCTTCCAGAGCAA
Organism: Ignelater luminosus; assembly: GCA_011009095.1. Taxonomy (NCBI): domain Eukaryota; kingdom Metazoa; phylum Arthropoda; class Insecta; order Coleoptera; family Elateridae; genus Ignelater; species Ignelater luminosus. Next base: position 28,667 of record VTPC01002033.1, read on the forward strand.
TATATACTGTCATATATAAAACAAGTTAGTTTTAAAAGTCAATCATATCATTTCTAATTTTTCTTGCATATGTGGTGTTAAACATAAGAGGTACCGAATGGCATAAGTTTCTTTTTCTATAGCCGATTGACTTCTTTCATTATCGGAAAGCGTTCTTGAAAAAAAGTCTGTCATCCTATGAAAATACTGCAGTTGTGGCAAAATCTGAAACATTTGTTTGAATAGCAAACGGAATTTTGCAAATGCTTCTTCTAAGTGAGAATTTAGATTTTTAAAACAGGTTGTAGAAGACACAGGAAAAAGTTTACATTGAATATGTAACTTTGGTATCTACCTGAACTAATGGGAGAACATTCCCAGAACCAGTTTAAGAGACCTTTGGTTAGTAGGTAGTTCAAGGTGACCAGCATTTTCTATTTTATAATCTAGTAGGTTGATAGAATTTTAAAACTTTCTTTCTGATTATTATAAATAGTTACATCGCCTAAGTAGACATATGCCCTTTTAAGAGTTCCTTTATGGATAATAGAATTTATAATTCGTTGGAAAGCCGCAACATCATTCGTAACACCGAAACAATTATATTCTTAAGAACTGATATAAGCATACATCTGCTTCAAAGTCAGTATATATGTATTTACGTTTTTTCTATTAGGATCGGGATTTGAGAATAAGCACTTTTTAAATCAGTAGTGCTAAAAATAGAATATTTTGCTACTTTAGATATTAAATCTTCTATGTTGGTTTCGTGAATCTGTTAATTATTAGGAATAATTGATAACTATCCTTCTTTTGTGATTGTTGTTTCTAGTAACAAAAAATTTGAGCCTTCCAGGAGTCTGCAGAGTCAAAGAACTCGTCTGTTTTTGAAAAACTATGGTAGCAATGATGAAAAGAGGGGGATTTTCTGCATCAATAAAAACAATTTTCTGTCATCTAAAAGTAACTTTTTTAACGCCTTTTGGAACCAGATGAAGAAGTCAAGACTGTAAGCAAGTGCTGAGTGCTCACTATTAAAACTGTCAAATGTTTTTGAGATAACGGATATTTCAACAGCATACTATCTGTTTGCTCTAGTTGATTGTATGTAGTATATAAATTAAAATTACAAAGATTTTTCACTTTAGAAAAATTTAAAACTTCCATGAATAAAACGAAGTCTACATTAGTGCTCTAATTAAGTGAGGAAGCTTTCATTAATTCTGGGCTAATGAGTGAAAGAGTAAATCTCAAATTCTAACATTTTATTTGACGTACTTATTTAAAGCTCTTTTACCATCATCGTTAAATAAGTTTCTTACCATTAATAGTATTAACTCGATTACTTCTAAAGTTGGAAGTAATTTAGTGTCCAGAAAAGTGTTTAAACTACGATATAACTTGGGGTATAGGACGAAAATCATTAAATGTTAAAATGTTCCTTCTATTTTCCGAACTTGTTCGATTTCGCAGCGTGCTAACAAACCAATTACGTTAAATGAATGTTTAAAAAAACGCAATCTTGATAAGAGTAGTTACAAAAACTTCTAATACCGTTGATTTGTTTTATAGTGTCATACATGTCATTAAAAAAAGTAAATTACCCTTAGGGAAAGCTCAGACCGTGATTGTTAACTCAAGCAAGGAATAATTTATTGCAAACATAAAGTTAATAAGTTTATAGCTGTAATATAGATTTCTAAGACTACCTGCTAAGGGTTTCCTAAGTTATTAACGAGGATGCTAGTATTAACAATCCCATTAAAGTAAAATACCTGTTTGGAATTCTAGGGAACCGTTCATAAAGTTGGTGACTTCGAAATACCTACTATTAGGGAATTAACTAAAAGGAGGTTCAAATATTCATTTACACGTGTTATCTTTGCAGAATTAAAGTCCAGAATAATTATAAACAATAATGATATTTTTAGATATCTCTTTGGAAATGGTATTGTAACTGCAGAAATTCAGGTCAGTAATTCATTGACTATCATAACCTATACAGTCTACTAATTTAATTATAATTTATTCAACTCTTTTTGTTTATTATTGTCGTTTCTTGTTATTTCTTTCCCGACCTTTATCAATCTACACTTAATTCGTCGTTTTTTATCTTTATGGAATATTAATTTAATGTGAAGTTGAAAACAAAAGAAGGTTAAATAGCAATTACGTTAAAACCAATAAAGTCATCTACAAACGTTTGTTCTTAGTACTTAGATACATGATAATTGCTCTCTATACGGAACTGTCTTGATCTAATAGATAGAAAGTGTTAGTTTCTCGGGGGTTTTATTTTGAATTTTAGTGATTTTTTCATTACTTGAAAATAGAAAAATATTTTGCATACAAATCTTAAAATATAAATGTTTCAATATGGTACTGCGAACATAATCTGTATGTTCCTAAACGCGACCAAAAACCAAGACCAAGAATAGAACCAAAACACTGATTTATTACTGTTTGATGATTCGGAAGTTTATATCAAATTACTGACATTAAAAAGGCAGAAATTAGATTTTGTCGTCAATTGACTGCTACCGTAAGATCTAAGCAGGGATATCTGACATGCGAACTTAATGAGGTCAGTTCTACTTACATAAGTATCTGATTTGTCTAAATCAAATTAAAATGCTATAGTAATGTATAGTTAGTTACCATAATTGCATGCATTCGTTTTACTAAATTCTAGATGGGAGAAAAGTTCAATTTTAATTTTCTTTTATATTCTCGTTTTAAAAATGGTTAATTTTACTTTCCCGAAATTCTGCGGTTACGTTAGAATTCTGAAAGAAAACAAACGCAAACCCCGAGGGAATACTAAAAAAATTTCGATGCTGAAACAACACAGTGGATTTGCTGTTATCGAAATATAATAGCTTCCTTTTGTAACTAATGCTGGATTTAAACGTTTTGTATCAGTATAAGAGAAACGAAATTTTATAAAATGACCACAGATGTAGAAATACATTTAGACGTACACGATGCACACACAGATTTATTTATAAGATCAGATTTTCTACAAATAAGAGAAAGAAATGTATTTTTAAAGGTCTGTTTCAACCATTTTTGGTCTGTATATCTCTAGGGGTATGTTATACAATTCTCGCGTATTTTTAAAGGATAAATTTAGTAACGGAAATTTCCGGATGTTAAAGTTGTAAGTAGAATAATATTTTATTCTGCACACAGCAGTTTCATGGAATAAATTAGCTTTAATATTTAAACTCTGAAGACATGCATATTCTTCCATATTTAATTGATCCAACCTACATAATAAGTCACAAATGTTTAAATATTTTCGAACCTCAAGATTTATTGTTCTAAAATGATTTCGCTCAGGAGTAATAGAATATGAATAACTACAACTAATTAAGGCTTTTAAGGAGAGGTATTAGGCAACCACGTTTGCGAGGGTATTTTTAAGAATGTTTCCAACGGCATTTCGCGTATTAAACAAAAAGTCTTGAAATGTCTCGAGCCTGGATATGTTAGTTGTTTGTATTTTGGGTGCATTCATAGAATAATATGCAAGAAAAATGATTTAATTTGCATTTTATAAAATCTGATAGTTTCCAGTTAATGGCATGAAAAACCGGCATACGAATGCAATAACTAAATTAAAACTTCTATAAAAGCATATATTTTAGGCTTATATTTTAGTATTCGTTAGACTACAACCATATCAAAAAAAAGCTGCTGAAATCATTGAAGCTGATACCTTACTTATCTGCTGGTTTGCATTCTATAAGTTAGCCAACATCTTACACCACTTACTACCTGTGAAAGTCGTAAATTCAAAATTTTAGAGTTGTCATAACTACAATAGGATTACATCAGACAACAGGATTAGTTCGGTAGGGGACAAAAAGTGTTAGAAATCGCAGTATATTGCTTTTAGCCATTCATTCTACAAATAAAAATAAAAACAGTCGAATGTATAATTCAATGAGATAATTTAACGACTTCGAAATGAGAGCAATTTAATAATAATAATAATAATAATTGTAATAGCAATAATAGTAATAATAATAGTAATATATTTAAAAGTAAGTACAACGTTACAATGTTTTATAAGAAAAACCTAATTGTCGTTTGTGTTTATAATCTTTTATATAAGAAAGATGCAATTATCACAAATAAAAAAATTATTATCAGTAATTAGTAGTATATATAACAAAAGTTAACATTTGCGTAGATAAATTTTGATTTTCTTTCACATTATACTATAGCTTTGAAACCAATCTTTAAATGTTTTTTTATTCATTGTCGTCAGTCGTTTTACCACTCAAATAAGAATTTTTAAAAAACAACTTTTTTTAAATTGCAATTCGTTATTATTGGCACTAAAAAAGATTCATCACTACTATACTGCGACATCAGAAACAGATAAATTTATAAACAATGTATGTCTAATTTACAATCAAGTTTTTCCCTATTTATTTTTTATTATAATAAGTTTAATTCTTGGTTTACAAGTTTGCTTTATACAGGGTGTATTGTTTCAGGTGGAGAATATTAGCACCACTCGATTCTCCTTGAAAAACTAAGCAAAAAAATATGTTATAAAAATGTTCGTCTTAAACGCATATTTTTCGAAATAAACGTCATTTAAAATTTTTAATACTTGCAATGCTGCATGAAAGTTGTAAGTAGAGCAAGAATAGGTCATAAGTTTATTAAGGTGGTTACCTTAGTAACATTTTTGCAGGTGGTTTTTATTAATGTTTTTAGGTAAATTATGCACATTAAGAATTCGTATAATTTTCAAATACAGTAATTTGAAACTATTCTAATCACAAGATATTAGGTATGTAAAAGCACGTAATGCAAAAGATGTTCAAAATGAGCTCCTCCAATCACTCGACATTTTATGGCTCGGCGAATGATACCCCCTTCCAAATTTTCAAGCATATTTTGGTTTCTTATCGTGGTAACTGCATAGTTGATCCGTTCAATCAGTTCGTCTTCGGTTGCTAAAGGCTCGTCTTCCAGGAGGTACGGTAAATTGTTGGTAAGAAAATTAATATAGTTATTTGCATTTAAACGATGTGGCAAAATCCGTTGTGCTATCAACATGTTACATACTTTCAGTGGGTTCATTTTTAAATATACGTTTAATATTTCTTCTTCTACTTGCGGCAGTAGTACACCACGAGCACGGCCTCTATCTACCCCATGAAGGGTACTGATCTTCCTGTTTCTCGTAATCGCCGGTTTAGTCGCTGGATAAGGTTGGTATTAGGATGTCTTCGGTTCGGGTACCTTTCTGCATACAAAGCTTGAGCTGCATGAAAATTACCAGGACACTCTCCTAATGTAGGTGCATATCCACGTATTCATTGAATGTATATTCCATACTTTCAATTAAAGGATTAAATAACAGTAGCAAACCTTAACAAAACACGAAAAAAGATTGTCAATGACAACTTAAGCAACTTGCACAGCTTAGCCCAAAGTGACGTTTTTGACATTCAAAGCCACCCAATAAAAATAATGTAGGTGTACCAAATGCTCAGCGACCGTCTAATTAAACAATACAGTATTACAATATCTTCTACAAACAAGTAAATCATAGCCATTGCATTATGTAAAAGCCATTTTAAAGAAAATTGCTGGTAAATAGGAGAAAAATATGATTGATGTATGTTTTCTGGTATCTAAACTAAGGGTGGTTACTTTTATTTAATAATTTTGGGCAGTCATAAGCAAATTATATATAAATTTACGACTCTTAATATTTCCACAACCAAAGAGTTAATAACAAATTGGTACTAAAGTTTCTTGCATAGTTTTTGATGCAGAATCGAGTAGCGTTGATATTCTCTACATGAGGTAATACACCCTGAATATACTTTTAGCGCTCTGATCATCATTTTAAATTAGTATGGTTGAAACATGCATATACGGGTGTTTTAGGTCACTCGGAACATAGGAATTTTAACATGGGAAAAATCGTTATGATCAGAGTTTGCTTATGCCTATGTAAAATGACATTTCGGAAAAACAAATACTTCATAATTTTCAATAAACGTCATTATTAGACGTTTATTATAAAGCTATTGTTATGTTTTCTGAAATGTGATTTTACATTATTTCTAATGGCTGTATTTGGCATGAACAGACTCTGATCCAACAGTTTTTTCCACGTTAAAATGTGTATGTTCTTAGTAGTCTAAAATACCCTGTATGTATATGTAGGAGAGAAAAAAATCAAACATCAAATTGGATAAAACTTCTACAAGCTTTTTATTAATTTACTTGTATCACTACCTCAGTTGTTGTATAATAGAATTCACAATATTCAATCATAGTTATTGCATATAGATTTGTCGAAGTTGCATTTCTAGGCTTTGCCGAGGATGGATGAGTTTTGGAAGTAGTGTATCGGTGTAGAATGCTCTCAGTTCGACTTCCATGCGTCTCCAGAAGTTTCAATCTTTGGAATACAGAAGATAGCTAAAAAGTTTACAATAAATATAAAACATTATTTTATCTCGTTATACATTCGACAAAAATTTCGGCTTGGGTTGCAAGAACAAAATAGCACAAAACCCTTTTTGTAATATCGAGAAGGTCTTGCACTTGATAGTAATAACTGTGCGTCTTTTTAAGAGACATGGTTTGTCTGTTGTCATCGAATTCGCAAAAATCTATTAATTTGGCTTTACAAACCTCGATTGATGAACAATTACCACTTTTGACCGATGTTTTAATTTCAATGACTGCATCATCACTAATAAGGCCGTCCGGGGAGCATGCTAGGAAAGGTGACTTGGGATCTATAACGAACCCGGATTTTTTTACTTGAAGGCCGCATGAAGCTTCGAATTGCTTTTTAACATTCTCTTCTTTTTCAAACCCAAATCGTGTTGCATTATTTCCCTTGAAAGGGTTATATAGCAGATTAGAAACTGTTTTAGCCGTGGACGTACTTACGAAATTTGCAAATCTTCCCAAAGTTAGACGCCGTTAGACGTTTGCGTCTTTCGGAAATCCACTTGTTATTTGACTATAGAACAGTGGCTTCACAAATAGCTTTACAACGTGTTTCAATATGACCCGTTTAATGAATAATTAACTCGTTTACCACCAACAAATTTGGCAACAACAGAATTCGTGTCCACATTGCATAATAGGCTCTCGGCATTGATCACTTAATCAGTTAATAGATTGCGTTATCGTTAAAATAACAATGGAATACAGTTTGAGAATTTGATAAGTTGAGTTACCTATAAGAATTGAAATAATTGAATTAACTACATTTCTGTCTAGTTCACGAACGGCTCAGCCGATTTTAATTTCCTTTAATGTAAAAGATTGAGAATTTTATACCCTTTAAAACGATATATCACACATGAGATAGTACTATTTAAAATTCTGGGATGGAGTTGGGTGGGGGGAGGGTGGAAGTTTCTCAACTGATTAGAATAGGTTATTAAATGTCCCCCTCCAAAACAAAATCGCCGTGTTTTAGCGATTTTTGATAATTTTACTAATTAAAGAGTTATTCAAGGTGAAAAGTTTTCAAATGAAAGCCCTGTTTAAGTATTCAAAATTACCTTTCCGGTAAAGAATTAGCAAAACTTTAATTTACTACACTTCACACTGAAGCAGTGCAAGTCCACTCAGTATCCATTACTTCCCTATTTGCACTTTTACGCCTACCGAATACATTTTCTGAGTCAAACACTTATAAAAATATACATATTAACAATGACTCCTAACACTTAAATTGACTTATGTGAACAAGTAAACAAAAAATGGTTTGTTAAAATGACTTCAATACATAACTGATTGTTATAAAACTAGAGATCTACATTTTTTTAAATTTTTCTAGTTCTAGAAAATGGAAAATAAAAAGCAACGACGTGTACAAATGCAGTAAATATTTTATTTTCTACAAAAACCCTATGAACACTTTGCTCTAAAATAATTAGGGTAGGAAACACTTGAACATTAAAACAATTTACTATTGAAATCCCTATGGTGCGCGAATCAATTTTATACCCTGTATTATTTACGTTACGTAATAATAATAATATAATTCTGAATATTATAGCAAGTCTACTAAATTAATTTATAAGTGAATTCAAATTAACTGTTTTACCTCAAAAAAAATTACTTTGGGCCGATAGTTCTTGAACAATCGTAAAACCTTTTCGTTCTTGTAAAAATATATTTGTTATATACCTGGATATACCTGTTTGGGTGTAAAAGTAACACATTTTTGAACAAAAGAGGGATTATAGTGACAAGATGAGTAAGCACGGAGGCCTAAATTCGGCTGGAAAATTATCTAGTCTTATATGTTATACCTCGTTAGATATTGCTACGTCAACAGAGATGCAACGAGTACGACGTATACTATGCTCTATTCTAAAATTCCGATGTTTTCGAGCTCTCCTTAGCAGCCTTAAACGACATTTTTCAGTTTTAATGGAAAAGCTGTTTAGAAATAACAAATTAAATGGGATAGTTGATGGCTAGATATTATTATCTTTGAGATAATAAGTATGCAGATGACTTTTATGACAATTATAATAATTTGTGATTTATTCTCTTACAAGTTATAAATAGGTGTACTTGTAGCCTCATTTTTAAAGAACAAAACGCATTAGAAATATTAGAAACAAACAAACAATTATATGACCAAACTGCCTTATTTCTGAAGTAAATCACACATTTATGCATGAATTCAAATGGTAAACCATGAAGATTTTAACTTTTTTCCACTGTTTATTTTTTATTTATTTTTTTGTAAAACAATTTTTTCTTGCAACTCAATTTTGAATACTCTGCATAGTTGTAACAGTGATTTTTTAAATTCTTGTTTCATGTTACAATTAATTTTTCATCTTGTAAGATGGATCGTTATCGTTAGCTGGCTTTTTGTTCTACTAATCCACTTTTAATATTTTGTTAAGAGTTGGTTTATTTTATGTTTTAGAACGAGACACTTAGTATTAATATTCTCGGTTTATTCTTATTGTTTTTTGAAACGAAATAAAATTTGCTATTGGCCAAATTGCTTACTAATTCTAATTTTTCTTATTTGTTGCTGATTTATCTTTTAGTAAGTTTAATCACATCTGGATAAAGGAATTTATTAATAAAGTCCTAACATTCTAATTTTCATTAGTTTGCATTAAATTATTTCTCTTTTATTCTTTTTTAACAAAGGTTGATTTTATTTAAAGGGTATTCGAAATTACTTTACATTTTATACTAAAATTATTTTTATTCTATCTCTTGTTTCGGCTTTGAATGTTGCCCTTTCGAAAAGCATAGATCTGTGATTTTTTTGCACGGATTTAACTGCAGAGTAAGCTTAATGTTTGTAATTTTTCTTATAGGTTTTTTTCGTGTTTCTATTTTGCTTGCCACGATTCATTGTCTACATTACATTTTGGCTAGTAAAGTAAATCAGATAAAGTGTTACCATTTGTTTACGTCTTTTTAATTCTTATTAGCCTATAGAGTTCATATCATACCCCGCAACATTTTTGCTCATTCGGTTTATTTACTTTGATTTTTGGCAGATACACCTGCTGTTCTGGAATCCCTTAGTAATTCACTATAATTTAGATGATTGATTCATTTAGTTTTCTCTCAATTATTTTTCTACGTTAGGCTACTTGACTCGTGTTTTTGATATGAAATACTTAGCTGTCCATGATTGATTTAGTTTCGTTATTTAGCTTCGATTTATGATATTGCTTTGATCTTGATATATTTTGTTAAATATAGCTGTGTTCTTTTATTGTGCACATAACCTTCTAACCTACGCTCAAGGTTGCTGCTGAGTTTAGTTGGGCTAAAATAAAAAAAGGCGTTATTGTAGAGTAATTATATTGTAACGCAACATTACGTTGTACAAGAAGGGTGAGGTGCAGGTCATGGGTTAAAACCACACTTATTGTTCTACCACCTAACCTAAAAAACAAGATGTTTTTCTGAAACGGTAGCGAGTATGACAAGGAAAAGTAGAAAGTTTAATACTTAATTTCAGTGTCCTTTCCTTTTGTTTAAGTGAATCACTCAAAGATATTGTAATCATTTATGAGATCATAAATTAGTCGTTCTTAAAGGCTGTTGCAGTACTGACTTTGTAATTAGATCGCAGTTTATTATAGAGGCCTACTAACTGATACGAGAATGAGTGTTGAAATATAAAAGTCTAATGTACTGGAGGAATTAGTAGATCTTATAACGCAAATTTAAGTTATAAACGTTCGGAAAGTAATATCTTTATGTACACATAAGGATGCAGGCGCCTTATGAAGTATAACATTGTGATACAAAAAACCTGTGAAGAAGTCTGTCTTGTTTTATGGTAAGCCATTTAACATCTTTCAATTTGTGCAAAACTTATTAAGATCACTTAAAAATTCTCGTTTCGCTTAGCGCTACGCTAAGATTTCTTTTAATAATTAATGTAGATATTGTACATATATTTGTTCTGCTTTGAAAATTCTAAATTACAAAGTGTATTTTACATTTTGTATCATTTTATATTTCTCTAAATATTGATTTTAACCCTGTGGACAAATGTTGTTCGTTCTCATTGTGTTTATAACATTAAAAATAAAGATCTGCGATTAACAGAATGTTGACCTTTCGATTCGTTAGCAAGCAGAAAATCTTATTTCATATATTAAAGGTAGAATTTATCTCAGATTATTTATAGTATTTTTCGAAATTCTTAGAAATTTGCAGTCCGTATCGTCGCAGCAGACTCATAAATTTATAACCTGACGTTTGTCAGTACTATATGCAAATAAGTTCCAAAATGCTGCTTCAGGGTAAAAACTGTGGTTTGAGTAACTTTCCCCGTTCCAACAACTGTCCAGTTATCAGGGACATGCCGTCGGTTCAACTAATCAACAGGTTGAGGGGAAACGATTCCGCAACATGGCGACAGCCACACGCCCCTATTCTTTTGATTATTTCAAGAGATTCCTGCCTCAAACGTCATGCTGTAAATACGTGTTATATTGCTCCAATACCTGGAGATCTTCTTCGTGAAGTATAAATAAAAATCGCAAGATCCTTCGAGATTCAAGCTACCGAGGTTGTTGTAACCTATCTGGTTATTTGCTTTACGGATTGCAAAAGCGTCGCGATTTTCTGATCATCGCAAATTACAAATTCCCTGAACTACAGGAAGTTATCTTTGCGTTCCATCACTATCGTTTATTATCAGTCTTCGTGTTGGATAACAAAATCTCCACTGGGTATATGGTACGGCCTCGACGAAAGTTCGTCGGTGTATAAAGTTTCTTGGGAATCCCCGGCAGCTGGTTGTTCCAGTTCGACCGTCAGCGGCGTCTCAGTGTTCCCGCGCCGTAGTCTGCAGTGTTCGCTGTGTACCGCATAAGTGAAATTTGTGCGTCCCTTGATAAGTTTATGCAAGTATTTACGTCGCATACATTATGTGGTATTATTATTACTGTACAAGGACGCCCGACGAATTTCTAGCTCCAAATTTGCTTTATTATATATATTATTTAATCTTTGAGCGATTATGTTATGCACAAACATTATTGAAGAGCTTACTTCATAATAGATTTATCATTTATTATTATTTACAGTTCACTGAAGTTGAACTCATTGGTTTATCTTTAGAATTTAACTAAGACAGTGTTCTTAGGAACCGAATATATTTTATAAACGGTAAAAACATATTATCTAAGTTCTTCGAATCACACGCTTTGCTTTTCTGTATTTTTAATTAAAACATTGGAAATATAGGTTATGAGACTACTGACCTACTTTAATTAATATCGCTCACTCTTTGTATATGTTATTTGTTTATTGTGGGTGTATCTATGTACAATTTTATTTTGTAACCTGGACTTATGTTTTCCTGTTTGTTTATTTGTTATTGCACTTTGTAAATAATTGTCTAAATCCTACGTGTGTTAATAGACGTTTTATTTTGACTTTAATCGTTGTTTGTTTCTGTCAATACGCGTAGTGAGATTAGTTCCAGGGAACATAAGATTCGTAGGAGAGATTATTACGGAACTTCGCCTGCGTGCACTCAGAGTCGACCGAATCAGCAGTAAGTACTGTGTAATCCACCAGCTGCCGCAGGAGAATCCTATTTGCCTCCTTGGAGGTTATCTTTTCATAGTGGGCCCCACGAATGAGTAGCTCAAAGACAGGAGCAGCTGGTTAGTCTTAGGATCAACTGCTCACCTATATCGGTCAAGGTTAACTAAGACTAGCACCCTCTCAAAGCTAACCCTATCTCTACTGTTTCCGCTAGTAACGCCATCTGCTACCTCGACCCGATCTCCGACCAAATAGAGCTAATCGTCTCTTCAGGCATACCGTATTATTTTGTGTTGCGTCATTCTAATAAGGTCACTAAAACTACTTTTACATGTAACAAACAGACTATGTTGTAAATATTTAGCAATGTCAAATGTTTTCCCAATAAGACAAGCATTAACCACATTTGCATTATCATTGGCGTTTCTTTAATTATTTTTCTTGCGTTTATTTACATGAAGTTAAGCCGCTAACTTTTCTTCTGAAATTTTAAATTTAAACCTCCTACAGTATGCTTTTTAGTAATTTTTTATGCGAGGGTATCTATTAGATTCTTATCACTGACACTATCTGAACGTGTTTTCTATGCCATTGTGTATTCAAAACATCAAAAACCTAAATCACTTCACTGATCTAAAATAGTACATTAAAAACATATTCTACAAGGTCCTTTATTATCGCATGAGTTCATGTTTGGAAAACGAGGCGAAGCGCGGGGCGGCAAGTTTTTCAAAAAACAATGCGACAATGGGCTTATAACACAAGGTTTTTTATACTTATTTTTCTGTTGAAAAATTTAAGTTCATTATTTCTGAAAAAAATTGTCAAAATAATATTTAGGGATCTTTGAACGCTTTGTGTAGTTGTGGTGAGACTCTGTCACCTAGGTAATAGTAACTCATATTGACATAAGTCATAATAGTAAAGCAAAGAGAATGCAGTACTACCAATCAACAAATCAGTGCGTTAAGAAACCTCATTATAAAGAATTAACAGCAGTTGAAAACGCTACGTTAATAAGGCTCTTTAAAGCACCGAAATAGAAAAAATATTTTATGTAGTGACTGTAATACAGCAACTACTAACAGGTCGTGCATATAAATTGAGTACAAATCAGTAAGGAAAACATAAAAGCAGCTATCGTGTCATGTGTTACTCGTGCATGTTGCTAGTAAAAAGCTGAGCTTAATATAAAATAAAAGAAAATAATTCGAAATTGAAGGAGACAATAATGTTTCAATAAGCGTATTGAGCTCAAATAAATCTAAATTTATGAGAATCGAAAAGTTACGAGGATGCGTTTATGGGTTATAAAATTGAATTACGGTTAAAGGAAATAATTATTACGGGAGGAAATAACAATGACAAAGAACTTTGCTTTTTGTACTTGTTTTTATTCACATTGTTTCTACTAGCTTACATTAGAGAGTAGAAAATTATTCCCTTCTGAAAGTGCATGGCAGCATGCGTATGTAAATACAGAATTATCTACTAAATCAGATTGAATACTAAATAAATATTATGTAGTTTCCTGTTTAATGTTACATTACAAAGACCCACACTTATGTACGTTTAACATAACAAGAGTCTGTTTACCTAACACAGCTTGTTTAGAAAATGTTTGTAATTGTCACTAAACACTTTACCAAGTCTGCCACAAACTTGTTGATACAGGCTGAGCCGAATTCGATGTGAATATAGGATATCTCGTTATTCAATGATTTCCGAGTGGTGATAAAATTATTTTCTTTTTAGGAAAGTAATTTATTATTGTTAAAATTTAGCGCAAATCTACTTTTACCAAAAGATTTTGCTTTGTACGCTCAAATGTTGTTTACTTCCTATTACAAAGTTATGGTTTGTTCTTTGTAACCTAAAGTATACCTTCATTACTTTATTGATCATGTACACGTTTGCGTTTGTCTCCAATATACCCGGTGATAAAACAAGCAATTTTTATTTAAAATCTTCAAGACAAATACTTCTGATGAATTGTCATTTGTACTTTGCTATTTAATAAAAGGTTATGTAATCTATTATAGGAGATTACCTAAGAATTTTCCAATGTTTTCATTTCCTATTTACTTTATTTATTTTTGGTGATTATCGATAAAGGTCTGCTCATAAAAAGATATTGAACGAAATTTTGCCTGCCGTTAAAAAAATCATTGCAATACATGTTTAGATAGGTTAAACCGGAATTGTAACCAAACTTTTTTAAGCTTTAGAAGAAACCTCTACTATCTGCCACGTACAGTGCAAATTTCCAAAATTGTATTCAAAATAATAAATAAATGGTGGTATGTTACATTTCCCTTGTACGAGGGTGGTCTGAAAAGTTTCCGGCCTCAACGTGAAGATGGCAGCACTCGTAAATAAAAGCTACTGAATTTCGTTGTTCATCTGTTGACAGTTACTCACCAAAGTTTCAGCCATTTTGGACTCGCAGTTTTTATGTAACAGTCGTTTGAGTGAGTTGATGTGAGTTTTTTTCTGAAAATGGACAAAATCGAGTATCGAGCTGTCATTAAATATTTGTTTTTGAAAGGCAATACGCCTTTGCAAATAAAAGGTGAGTTGGATTCTGTGTATGGAGACTCTGCACCATCATTTACCACAGTGAAAGTTTGGACTGCTGAATTTAAACGTGGCCGTAAGAGCTTGGGAGACGATGAACGTTCGGGACGTTCAAAAACTGCAACTACCGACGAAAACATCGCCAAAGTTCACCAAATGGTGCTAAACGACCGCCGAATTAAAGTGAGAGAGATAGCAGAGGTTATGAACATGTCAAAAGAACGTGTTTGTCACATATTAAATCAACATTTAGGCATGAGAAAGCTGTCCGCGCGTTGGGTGCCGCGTTTGCTCACGTTAGACCAAAAACGTGTTCGAATGAATATTTCCAACGCTCTTTTGGCGCAGTTTAGGCGAAATAAATCCGAGTTTTGGTGCCGATTAATTACTGTAGATGAAACTTGGATACACCATTATACGCCCGAAACAAAAATACAGTCCAAACAGTGGACTGCAAAGGGGGAACCGGCTCCAAAAAAAGCAAAAACTGTTTTTTCGGCTGGGAAAGTGATGGCGACTGTTTTTTTGAGATAGTCATGGAGTTATTTTAATCGATTATCTTCAAAAAGGAAAAACCATTACAGGAGCATACTATGCATCATTACTTGACAAGCTGAAGGCAGAACTTGCGAAAAAACGGCCACATTTGCAGAAAAAGAAAATCCTGTTTCACCAAGACAACGCACCGTCTCACACCTCAGCGGTTGCCATGGCGAAAATCCACGAATTACGGTTTGAACTGCTTGACCATCCGCCTTACTCACCAGATCTAGCCCCAAGCGACTTCTTTTTGTTCCCTCATCTAAAAATTGCGTTCGGAGGACAAAGATTTTCGTCAAATGAAGAGGCAATCACCTTCGTGAACAATTAGTTTGCAGAGAAAAATGCCGAGTACTATTTGGACGGGTTACAGAGATGGGAGCATCGCTGAAAGAAGTGTGTAGAGCTACAAGGAGACTATGTTGAAAAATAAAAAAAAATTTTCAGAAAAAATGTCTTGTATCTTTGTTAGGTCGGAAACTTTTCAGACCACCCTCGTATGTACGCTTCTATTCAAAAGTAAAGTGTGTACTTTAATTGCATGTTGTAAATTAGATTTTTGTTCAAATGGCTTCTACGATAACCCAAGAGCCCAATCTGTGACATTTATCTATGATAACTTTTTGAAGTTCAATGTTACCTGGTAACAAACTATAAAGGTAGAGTTTATACAGGGTCCGCCAGTGAAACGGGAAGATTTTAAAAAGCGATTGGTTGTTGAAGAATTATTATTTTAATACTTTATTAATTATAAATTGAAAATACTAGAATAGCATTAGGGTTACAATACGAAAGAAATTATTATCTGAATACTACGTCTGCCAAATGTCCTCCATTGAAGTTAAGGCATTATTGGAGTCGGGCCTGGAAGTTTTGCATGACCTTTCCCAGCGTATTGACAGGTACTCCTATTGCCGCAATATCTTCCGCAATACGTTGTTTGAGGTTGTTTATCCACGTTCGAATCACGTTGTCTGATGGAACAGGCTGATTACGCGGTATGTAAAAATGACGTCGAAAAGCACGACGCGTTTGCACCAAACTCTCACCATTCTGATAATATGCTTTCACTGCGTAGCCACGTTGTTCACCTGTCCAACGATCCGTTGTAACTAAATGACAGATCGTACAGATAGTGACAGGTCAGTAATTTTCATTCCCACCACCTTTCTACTGTCTCTTACGGCCACTTAAAATTTTCCCGTTTCACTAGCGGACCCTGTATTAACGAAATATTGGCCAAATCATTTACAGTAGTTGTACGCTTTACTTTTGAATAGAAGTGTACTTTATGTATGTAAGTGCAACAATCCCGTTGCTTGCAATGGACAGTTACTTTCTGCCATCTTGATGAGTTGTGATAGAATGAACAATTACCTTCTATCAAGATGGTGATGTATAATAAAACTGGTAATCACGTCCGATAACAGCAATGTAATGTACAGTCATTAAAACGAGTTATGGTGATATAGTAGACAATCTTCTGTCATTGTGATGGGCTGTAATGAAATGAGATAGGTATCCAGCATATTGTTCTTCATTTGCCGTGCCTGAGAAAAACCTTAACAATCAATTTTGCTTTTTGCACAAAATAAACATCTGAGTGGAAATCACTTTGTGGGTGTGACATTTGAAATCATTACTCTATTTTAACTAATCCATTTTTTAAGATTCCTCAATTGCTTGGCATGAGACAGCAGATAACAACTTATTTTTCTGCAAGAGAGAAAATGTCGACTACAGCAATATAGCACAATGTCTAAACTTAACACTTTTGATATAATAACCTTCTGCGTTATTTAGTTATTTTTTGAAAAATATCACCAAGATTAGTAAGGATAGTGACGAGATTTTTCTTTTTGCAACTTTGAAACAGTAAAATGAGTAAATTGTCTTTATTGTTTACTACGGTCACAAAAAGAGCAAAATCTTGGGAAGAATCTATTACACAAATTACAGAGCCGGCTCAAAGCATGTTGGCGCTCTTTAGCAAAGACTGTTGTTGCGCCCTTGCCCCTTGCTTTTTTCCTTCTCTATTACGTTATGTTTTCACTTATAACACAGTGCAATAGCAAAATTCTAAAGTGAGGTTTCTCAATGAAGATCTGAACAAAATCTTATATTTCAAAAACTCTGAGTTCAAAGTACGTAACGTGAGTTACATGATTTTTTCACATTGTTTCGTTTTTCATTTATAACTTGTGAGCGATCGTTATTTGGATATTTCTTTTTGGGTTCGTGTTCAAGGCGTCAAATGCTATTTAGTAGACACTATTTTACCACGGTATTCGAGTTTCTCCGTTTTTTAGAAATTTAACAATCAGATTGGCCATTTTTGGGTACAGTCAAGAGATTACTTGTAGCTGATATTTCAAGGGATCCAATCAAAGTTGATCAAAATTAGATTTTCCGCAATATGTATCTTAACGGAAATACAATCAAAAAGCTTCGCGTTCGGCTCATATGAGGAGTCATTAAGCACCATTAACGACGAAAAAGTTCCATTTCGATAGGACACTTAAGTGTTTAAGTGTTTTGTTTTTCACCCGAAGATTATTGCATGGAAAAATGTATGACGGTCTCTTATCATTATCGAGAAAAAAGATTTATAATTGAATCTGGAAAGACAGAAAATCCGATTTACTGATTCTGTATGTATAAGTATTCTTAAGTGGAATGAAACCCCTTGATGCCAGTTCAATACGCTCTAAAAATGCAGTGGGGACCATTTGCTGAAGGACTTTCGTGGATCAAAATCTGATCAAATGCGAATGAGTAGATGGTGCTTGTAAAGAAGCGCCCCAATCCCCTGCGCACTTGGTCACATGGAACTTTTGCCGTTTTCAATGCCATCATAATGCAGATTGAAGTTATTTCTAAAACCCAAGTTTTAAATTGTTAATATTCAGCAGAGTTATTTCTTTTGACTTGAGCTACAACTTTATTGCAGAAAGCAAAACAAAATGTCTCGTCGTTTACAAATTATGGAATAAAAAACCTCAAAAGAATGTAAAGGAATCATGAACTGAGAAAAAATGCTTATTTAATTTAACTTAGCAGAATTCCTTGGGGAATAGACTATTCTGATCAGGTATTATCGATTTTTGTTGAGAAACCTTCATACTTCCTTTTTAGGTACTGTGTAATTGGAAACATTGATTTTTACTTACAATAAAATTAGAAAATTTTTCTGTAAGCCGTTATCCAGAGAACCGAAACTCTGCAACTACAAACTAAAATAGACTTCTCAATTATTTCTGGGAAATAATAAAACATTTCTATTAATAAGGTAGTAACTGCTACTTTCGCATAGAGTTGCCACATTTACTGGACAAGAAGTTAGGTCGTTGCGGTGGGCCCCCATGGTAGAGGGGCGAGTGTTGCCTAAAACGCCCAACGTGTTTAGCCTGCCCTGTATAATTTAATCTTGATGCGCAGTTGGCAATTAATCATTTGCTGTGCATAGATCGTCTTGATATTACAGATAAGTGTTTACAGTATGTTTCATTTAGAAAATAGAGTCTATAACATTTTTTCGACTTCAATCTATAAGTCAAGTCAAATTGTAGATTTAATTACCAAAATCGTAAAATTCAAAAACTCGTTAATTCAAAAATTCGGTGACGTTTTAGAACGAACAATAAGATAACACCATAACTGTTAGGCTTAGACTACATAATGCTATAGTCAGGGATCTTGAGGAACAAGAAGATATCAAGATAGAGCGTTTCGGTTAACAAAATCTAAACTAAATGCGTCACTGATTTATGAAAGACCTTGAGTAATCTAAAATACTTGTAGATCGTTGTCCTGTACAACTCGTCTTAGTAACAGTTGTGCATCTTAAGATTTCTCAATGAAAATTGAGTGATTACCTTCATGTTGATGCCTCATCTTACGCAATCGAAACCTACAATACGAGTGAATACTAGAGAGCCATTTATTCTAATGAGCCCGAGATCATACGAATAGATAATGTTGCAGATATATTCTTAGAATAATGCAGAGGTACGGATTAACTGAAATACTTTAATATCACGTTTTAAAAAAATGTTCTCCATGCAATGGTTGCTTAAAAACACTCATATGGATGGTGTAGGAGCGTGTAGATCAGAGATAGGCAAACTATGGTCCGTGGACCAAGTATGTTCTATCAATATGTAGATGTATCTATTGTTTTTATTTTGTGAATATAATACTTTAATAATAAATCAGAGTAATCTCACTTAGAATGTTTTGTTTTCTTGTTTGGTTCTCCATCAAAAAGGTTTGTCTATTCCTGGAATAAGTTTGGTGACGTCAGATGACTTTTTTTAATTACTATTACTATTCTGAAAAGAGAAGAATGTAAAGACGATGTCTCAATAACTAATATTTTCATGAAATAGATTTGGACACATTGGCCTTTAGTTCTACATTTAAATCGGCTCTTTTCTGAAGTTCGCCATTTGAATTATTTTTGTAGACTGCTAATCGACCCACGCCATGACCGAGTGGTCAGATTGTACTTCCGGCAGGAGCATCGAGAATTTAAAAAGTAGGGTCGGCAAGGCATGAGACACCGACCACGGTTGAGGGTATTTAGTTGGGTATAAAGTATATTAGGGAATGGGACACCTCTGGATTCAATCCTGGAGGAGAAAATCGCTGTCCTGGTGGTTTGGACTGTAAGTCCTCTTCTCTAAACTTAGGTTCGGAGGATCATAAAAGATTGAGTTTATTATTAAAATGTTATTGTTTTTACAGTAATACAAAAGTAAAACGTTTTTTCCAATTTGACTTTATTTATTTTACAAATAATGACAACCAAAAGAGTAATGAAATCCTAAGCTGCATTATTTGTAAATAAATTCGCAGTTAATAAATCTAAATCTAAAACACATTATTGCTATCAAATAATGTGTCCAGAAAATCAGTCCATTAATAACGATTAGACAAGTGGATTGGTCGGACAGTATAGAGCATTCTACACTTCATTACCTAACATGTATAGGTCGACCTGACAACATTTAATCACCTTCATCAAGGAAGATCGATGGTCTAGCACCATTAGGAAATAACAGCGTAGATAGAGGAAGAATTTTAGAATTAGAGGATTCTAGGTATTTTTAATGAATCTTTTTTTTTCATATCGATCCTTTGCTTTTAACAATATCGCATTAATCCAAAAGTAATTGAATTAGAGCTTAGAAAAATCTTTAATGGAATTATAAGCTTTAACTATATAAAAACACTTGGAGGGGTTCAACTTTTCACTTCTCGTTATACCTACTTAAGTTTAATACAAAATAAAAAATCTCTTAAAAGCTCTAAAAACTTCACCACTTGAAGTTAAGAATTAAATTAGCATTAAGGAAAGGCAATTTATACGCGCGTAATGCAAAAAGCTCACTTGGTCTTCAAAGAAAAGTGGATTTTAGACCCTCTTTAGTAAGTAACCGCAGTTATACAAAAGTTACATAAAGGAAGTCCTGGCTTTATAAATTAAACTCTATTATACTGTTTTGATCATATAATTACATATAATTAATTTCATTGCCCACATCATATTTTTTATACATTTACAAGAATATTATACGGTCGAGAAATCGCCGAATTATAATAATAACAATAACAATAAAGCAAAGTATTCCTCTCATAAAGCCGGTAAAAGTAAAGAACCATTCCGGGAACGCGAAATACCCCGTTCCATTGTTACAAATCCGAACTGGGGATTTTACATTCTTTTTAGCGCGAATGTGCCCTTTGTTCCGGGATAATTTATTACCTAGGGTTTTGACCAATAATTAACCCGCCTTTATTGTGATAACCAGACTATTGTTAGGGCTTGAGCTTGTGCTCGAATAATTCATCCCTCTATACAAACACTTATACTCTATTAGTTCCACTGTATGCTCTCCATTAATTTTCTCTAACTAATTAACGAACAAATGACAACACCTTTTCTGAATTTATTGTTTAATGGAAGCTTGCGCTATAGAAAAAAGGGAAAACGGGAGGAAAAAACAAGATTCTGACAAGAGTAACTATTGTAAAAATAAATTGGCGTCATACAGAAATAATGTAAAGGGATAGAAAACAAAAAGGTGATGTAGGTCGTCCTAATCGCGCATGAAAAATATGATATAATAAAAACCCAAAGTAAGTAACTTTGAAATATTGTATCAGTCTTTACAATATTAATCTCTGTAAGGGTACAATTAATGATCTACATTAATGCATATGTACTAACACTGAATGTATTACATGCAGAGTTGGGTACGCAGTAAATTATAAATTTGTTCGGCAATCTACTATCTGTAGTAGATGATTTTACTACATCCTTGAAAATTAGGAAATTTATTAGTTTTACTAAGTATTTGCTAACTTTTTAACTACAATTAGAATTTTGACCAAGGATGGGAATTAAGTCAATTAAGTATAAATACATACATACTAAAACATATTTACAACGTCTAGCGTATATTATTAAGAAATTAGAATAAATGCGATCTATGGAATTTTGAGTCTAAAATGCTCAAAATAAACGAAGAAGTTGATATCTACACCTAGCGATAAACAACTGCGCTGAAAAACGCTTAAATTAAAACTGACGTAGTAAATTGAGAGGGTGAACTATTTCGTTTTTTCTGTAAAATCATATTTTGCTAAACGTTTAATTTTAATTTAAACTCCAAACTTACAGTGACTTAAAAGCTCAGAAATTTAAAAAAAAATTTTAAGTCGTGCTAACCTTATGTGAGAGGTCACTGATCACACCTATTTTGATATGAAGAGTGTTGGGTTCGACATCCGCTAGCTTCTTAACCCTTTGAATTATTTAATTTTTAAAATAATTGTTGATATTTAGTTAAATTTTCAAATATTCAAAATACTGGAAAAAGTAATGGCATCTCAAATTCAGAACTATGTAAATAAACCAAATTAAAGTTCTTCAGTCTCGTTTTAAACCTGAATCTAGCTGTGCAACCCCTCTACAAAACATCGCAGATGGTAGCTGCTCGTCGCTGTAATACTGTTAAATTACACAAAAGCAATTTGACAGCACTGTTCATGGAGTTCTCCTTGCCAACTTGCAATATATCGACTTTTATGCTTCTGTTGTTACCTTTATTCAAATCTATTTCACCGGTCGCTTGCAGATAGTGACAGCAAAGGTGTTTGGGTCACGGTAATTGGCAGTATCTATTGGAGTTTTGCAGGAATTCATATTAGAACCCTTATTATCATAATAGACAATTTCGATTTAAAATTCTCTGCAAAATTTGCAAATTGACCCCTAAAGAAATGAGAAATGCAAGAGTAATATTAAACCTTTGAACATGTAATCTATTTTATTGGAATATTTGATGTTTATAAATACAAAAGTACTTCATGAACTGTTCTTGCAATGTACGTCTAGAAAAAAAAGCCGAAATTTAGATTTTACCCTCGTCTTTAAATTTTGCGCATTTTCTGTACAACACTTATTGAAGTTGGGCATGGTTTGTGGCGCTTTCCTACTTTTCTGGGATTTCGCTTTATTAAAAGCTTGGCACTATACCATTAAAACAAATGCAAAGGTGGGACTCGATAAAAACAGTGGGGTTTAAGAAATTTGTCTAAAACATCTTGGTTTGGCGAGGCAATTTGATCCTGCTGATTAATAAGCCAAGCATTTTTCTGTAAAGAAACAATGAATGCCGAAAATAAAAATTACTACAGTTCGTTAAAAAGCATAATAGCTTAAAATACTATTTTTGCTAAATCCAGCACTATCGCAGTACGGTAAAAGCGTTATTGATTGCTACTAAAAGAAAAAAACAATTGTGTAACGAAAGACTTTGATCTTTCAATCTTACCAGAACCCAGGCCAATTTAAAGATATTGGACTTCCTATTTTAAACGGTGTTGGACAAAAGCAAGCATCTAGTAAAAAAAGAAGTCAGAATTTAAAGAAGAGGTAAAACCTAAAGTTCTCTGTTTTTTTAGACGTACATTGCAAGAATAGTTTATGAAGTAATTTTGTATTTTTAAACATTAAGGTGAAGGAGGTATAGTTTCTTGTCTATAGCAATCTTTTGGTGTCAGCCCCTTTGACTACTACCTCTGAGGACATATAAAGAGTACAGTCATGCAATAAGGATGAATTTGTTCTAAGAATTATGAATGCCCAAGCGTCCATTCGTGTCGACAGTTGTACTCTTCAAAGAACTACTTTTTCCATTGTACAAAGAGCTAAAGTGTGCGTAGAGGCAAGAAGAGAAATGTTCTTTAATTGCGTTAAATTTTTTTATTAATAAAAATTAATGCATTGACGTTTTTCTTTTCAAATTGAATAACCGAATAACACCTCAAAATGGCCGTAACTTCGTAACGATTAATTTTCGGATATAAGTTGACTTAAAATAGTCAGAACAATATGTGTTTAAGCTATGGCCATCTGGTCACGGAACATTTTGTATATGAGTTTGAGAACAGTGGGACTTTAAGGGCGCCATACATCTCCAATTTCTCGTTTACTTTTACTGGATCAGTTAGAACTGATTCGAATTCCTCAAGGTGTGTAGTAATTCTACTGATTGGCTTTAAACTGATCAGACTGATCAACTGATCAACTAAAAAAATTTCTACCGATTAAATTGATCCGTCGGATTGAACTGAAGTAAACTTATAAGACGTGTGTGGCAGGCCGCGTAAATGACTCAGTTTTCCCAAATTTTAAAAATAAAATGTTGCTTAAATAGTAAATGTGCGTTTGCAAATATGGGCGCGTGGTTGAAAAAATTTCTTGAATTATTCCACCCATGCGAAATATCTTAGAGGGTAAACTCAGAAGATTATCATAATGAAGCTAAAAGAAATGAGTGCTACGGGACTCTATTCAATAAAGTCAAAGAAATCAGGTCTGCAGCAGATCGTGCTATAACAAAATAAAAAATAATTTACGTAGCACAATTTGGATATGTATATGTATTGATCCAATCATTGTAAGCTGATCAGATATAACTGAAACGACTGAACTGAAAATGTATGGCGTCCTTTATGGCGTCGATTATTATTTTGATTAACTAATAGCAATTTCAGATAATACTAACCAAATTAAAATATTTGACAAGTTCAAACCACATTTAGTTTATCTACTGGATCTACCTAAAACATTCTTAAATCAGGTGTAAAATAATACAATATCTTAATTACCTTAACTGATCTGGTGTTTTTTTATCAGATTAGCAAGCAGCTGAAAGTCCCAAACTAATGGATTGGTAACCGATATCTTCGAAGTATTATAGAAACGATATCCATTACCAAGATAATGCCCCGGCGACTAAAATTAAATTGATAAACGCATATCTATTAATTTCTCTATTGTAAGGTATCTATTTTTATTAGGCTAGATAAATATATTTATTATTCCAATAGGTAGGTATATTAGCAGACGTAAACCTTTTAGAAATTGATATAAAGTAATATTTATTACTTTAGTTTTTAGCAAGCCTTTTAAATTGCTTTTATTTGTTTTCTTATCTCGACATGGCTGTTTATTTAGAACCATCCAAAAAGTTTCTTTACTTCAAGTAGTACGATTTATACTGCTTATTTGAATTTAAAATGTACCTCTAGTTAAATTTAATTAATTGGCCAAAAAAATTAATTTGCATGGAACAAAATTTACACATGCAAAGCAACATGCATGAAAAGCTACTAACAGCCTCAGTACGAATATTATTTATATGCAAGGTATTTTAGTTTAATTGGAACTCTCTTAATCTCTTTTGTTGGTGGATTAAGATTCTGCTTATAGATACGACTTTTTCAAGAATATCCTTATTGACTGTGACTGAAAAACAAAACCGAAAAAATCAGTTATGCGTGGTTATTTAAAAAACAAATAGGGTTAGATTGAATTTATGTTTAGATGATTACTGAGCAGAATTATTAACTAAAATCAATAAGTTTAAAGCAATGTCATTTGAACGGAAAATTCCAATTAAAATAGATGTAGCAAGTCAAACACTAGTTCAAACTAATTAAGTTATATACCTAGGTTGTGACATTTCATACGATTATAAATACAGATCCAAATAAAAAACTAGCAAAATCCAGAAATATGTATGAAACAGTTCATAGAATATGATAAAACAAGAGATGGAAACATACACGCCTAATACCCTACAGTACAATAGCTGTTTCAACATATGTTAGTGAGACATGAACAGATTGCAAAAATGAGATTTTCACGAAGCGTACACCAATAAACACTAGCAGACAGAAGAAGAATTACAGAATGATATCAGACAAGAGTTATTATATGTTCAAGCCTCAACTGACAAAATTAGAGGTAATAAGACGGGATGTTGTGATCATTTATTAAAAATGCCAGAAGATAGATTACTAGTTGCTGTAATAAAATATCTACCAAAGGGTAAACAAAATGTAGGAAGGCGAAGACTGAAATGGATATCTGAACAGATCCAGTTTTCAAAACTTGTAAAAGAGGAAAAAGAAGAAGATTATTATTGAGTATCAAAATACGCAACTTTGTTCTGATTTAACCCACGTTGAATCTCTTATAGCTTCTGAGACTTCAATGATGAGTTTGAATTGATGAGTTGTGTTGATGAATTTGTATCAACTCGAACTATAGGTTACACTAGGTACATTTTAGTTTAGACATATAATCATCCATTTCCAGCAGGTATGTTAAACGGAAAATTTTCCCAAAATATTAAAACAAACGAGACGGAAGGTTCTTATGATCGTTTGCTAAACTAGTTTTTTTCCACTTCACATTATCAGTGATCCTGATAAAGAGATAAAAGTTAAATTTTATTGTAGAAACAAAGAAAAAGAAGAGAGAAGTTCTATTAGCATGGATGGTGAAAATCAAGTGCTTAAACTAGAAACTGATTTCTTAAGAAAATTTGAAATTGCAATCAGGCCAAAATTGTGTAAATGGCCTGATAGATAAAATATGTCAAAGGTATCATTCAACTAGCAATATTCTTCTATTGCGTATATTTAACGCATGAGTTTGAAAGAAATTGAAAATTTATCAATGTGCCTTGAAAACTTTTACTAACCTTCGTTATCTATTAGCTTAAATTGAATAAATTAGTAGCGGTAAGAGGATGGTGGTAGTTGCTTAGATTCTTAAATGAGGCAGTGACCAAAACAAACCAAGTTTAAACTATCCTTCATTTGTATTCGTCTAGGGATTCCTCATAGACAACTCAAAATGCGTATCAATTATGACGTATTACTGAAGATACAGATTATTCTCTCGTTTTTGGAATTCATAACCCGTTGGCCAAAACACACTCAGTGATCTAAAATTAGAAATAAAAAAAGCATTTATCTCCTTTCAATCACATTAAAGAATTCAAAGATAACAATTCGATCCTATCTGAGATGATTTATAATAACGAAAATATCAATTCTAGGTAAGTTTATTATTTAAATCAGTGCAGACAAGATCAGAGAAAAAATGGACTTGCAGACATGACAGAATATAATTTGGGTATGTTTAATTCTCCCCAGTGGGTGTAGAAGATGTTGAGAAAATAATAAAATCTTTAAAGTCTAGCTCATCAATAGACCTTGATCTTATACCCACATACCTAGTGAAAGGGTACGTCAATGAGTTTCTCCAGATATATAAAAAATGACAAAGATATTCCAATTCATAAGGGTGAAGACATAACGAATATATGCAACTATCGTCTCATTTCTATCATCTCGGTAATGGCTAAAGCATTTGAGAAGGTCTTATATATGATCAAATTATATCTACCTGTAGAAAAATTACTATCAGTATGTCAATATGGCTTGATCAAAAAAAAGAAGTACAGTTACAAACTTAATGACCTTCACTAAATATGTGTTACTGTTACTGAAATATGGTTTTAGAGATAGTGCAACGAGTTTAATGGAATCGTACCTAGTGAACAGGAAGAACTACGTGACTATCAATAGAGTGCTATCTACCTTCTTTTATCCATTTCCAAGAGTCACGCAGGGCTGCTGCCTCGACTCGTTCTTTATTTAACTTGTTTGTGAGCGATTTACTAAAATTTTCAACGGTAAGTAGTGTTGTAGACTGTAATACTCTCCGAGAGGATCTTAACAATGTGGCCAAGTAGTTTAACAACAATGAGACACATATTATTATGTAAAGTATTTAAAAATTAAAGTCCACATCTGATTACGGGTTTACTCTAAATGATAAATTGCTAACACAGAAAAATCAAGTTAGGGATTTAGGACTGTCGTTTTGCCGTAACCTTAAGTTTGATGATCATGTAGTCACAAGAAGTTATAAACAGTTATTCTTTATTACCAATTTTAGTACCAAGAGAGTATGTAATAGGCACAGCATGTGCCTTTTGTGTCTTGGCCTAATAAACCTATTGTTATTGTCTTGTTGATTGAAATCGAATTTTCCGCAACTCTGCAACTCGAAATTACTGCGTTTTTGAGTATCTATTATAGTCAGTAAGTACTTTAGAACTTTTATTATTTTGTTTTGGTCTAGAGTCGGTTTCAGAATCCGGTGCAGCCCAAGGCAAAGTTAAATCTTTGTGCTTTCTTATCCCATATCAGGAAATAGAGATAAAAGATTCAATCTCTGAACTGATTTTGTTGCTCTCATGACGTAATCGTGCGTCCTGAGGTAGTTGCATATTAATCTATACAC
Source organism: Ignelater luminosus (assembly GCA_011009095.1). Lineage (NCBI taxonomy): Eukaryota > Metazoa > Arthropoda > Insecta > Coleoptera > Elateridae > Ignelater > Ignelater luminosus. The sequence continues at coordinate 56,499 of VTPC01002033.1, forward strand.
CCTTGTTTATCTACCAAACCTTGTCTAGTTTCTGTAAAACAATCACATTGAAAACTGAGATCTGAATTAAAAATGTCAACAGGAAAACGCAGACTGTTAATAATAATTATTTTATTATATAAGAGTTTTGGTTATAAGTACAATTTTGAATGATTCTTGGCCAAGGTAAACTTGCCCTGAGACAGACAAACAACGTTCGTCTTGAAAGAAAAAGGAAGCTTGTTTATTGATGTTGCGTTTGTTACTTACACAAGATGCCAATAGTTAATTTAGATAATCAGATAACTCTTCTGCCGTAAGCCAAAACAATTAATCCTGGGGGCTTGATATCGTTGCAGTCTGTTGTGCGACTAACAAATAACTAGACGTAAGTTGACTAATTTCTAATGTATATTTCTTCAATTTCTTCTCCTTTCTGATAATTTCACCTTTTTAAACTTTTGAGTAAAATTTTATCATTAACTTGATTAACATTGATTTGAACTTCAATTCATTGTTTGGGGAATGAATTTCTATATCAATGACCAAATAGAACAGTTACACATTGGCGTAACTTATATTTAACCAAAAAGCTTTTCTTCGTAATAATAATCCTTGACGCATAAACAGCTTGACGGAGAAAGTTTCTAAGCTTATACCTGAGGGGTAGACATTTTACTGATATTCATAATCTGCCGAGAATTCGCCAATTTGTTGTTTTCTTAGACTTTCCTGAACTAGCGTTTTCTGTAAAATCTTTTACTTATCAAGACCAATGTAAAAACAGAATTTATTTATATATTTTGGTTTTCTGGTACGTGACGTAACTGAAAATATAATTTGAAACGTTCTGAATCTTTTGACGTTTTCTTAAGTTTTGACGAGTTTTATTTTAATATTTAGATCTTTCTCAAATATTTATTCCACCATCCCAACCTTGTCGCCAAAAATGCTATGCGCGTTACTTCCATATAATAAGATAACTGCCAACCTTTTTCTTTATTTACATACCAACTGATAGGAGTCATAATAAAACAAGCAAAATTGTTTTTCTAATTATTTTTCATTTACTCTTAATTAGACTGAACTATTATTATTTTATGTAGAGCCGCAACCAAAAACAAATGGGACTCCTCTTTCAATAGGTCGCTGTGAAGTTAGGTGTCATAGTTTTTTTCTGGTCACGACAGTGAAATATGTACAGAAACACATTAAAAATGAAGCAATTATTGTAATTATACATATTGCTTAACATATCGATGCAATACTTTAGTAGAATATTTCTCTTTGTATAGTTGTTTTTATGTATTGGTACGTATCGATACAATTTGTATATCGAAAGCCGGAGTTCTGCATCTCTATTAGGTAGGTAAATTCTCCCCTCTATGTGATTTTTGTCAATTTGTATTTTGCTTATACAAGTGTATTAGTTTTTCCAAGTCTTACAAATACTAAAACATTGTAGCCCTGAAAATGGTAGAATCTTAACAATTCTCGTTTAGAAGAAGTTTTTAAAAGTGTTTAGAAATGTAGAATTCTAAAACATTCTAAAATAAAATAAAACTATCCTAACGTTTATTTTCTTTTTAAAAGTGAGGATAAAATGGAAGAGAAGAAATTAAAACATTATTGTGGGAACAAACACCATAAGAAATAATCTTTCACAGCTCAGAAGAGATAAATGCTACAAAAGACTTGTATTACGTATTTCTTAATAAACTTTATTGGAAAGTAGAAATCGGATGACAAAAGAGTGAATGGTTGAATTGCTGTAAGTAAAGGAAAATTTGAGCTGAACTTTCCAAAACCTTCTAACTATACTTTTCGTAGTACTCCCGCGAGTGTTTTTAGAGCATCAGCGAAGTTCCTTTTTATAGTGAAGTTGGAAAAGCCTATAGAATATTTGTGTTAGGCTGTTTTGAAACCTGCTTTCTCTCTTGCATCCCTAATACTTTTGTTTACGTTTTCGGTAGCTGAATAATCCCTCCCCCTATTCAATAGCAGTAGCGAGTAATGAATAACAACGTCGCTTACAAATCCTGCCTGAAAGGAAATCTTTTTAACGAAGTGTTGCCTGCAGGATAATTTTAAAGAACTTTAAGTTGGGTAATATTTAATACTACGGAAGCTCGTAAAGATTGAGTGTGCAGCAATTTCTCGAAACCCTTGTTCCAAGGACTATAAACACTGCTTATACAGTGCTCTTGTGGGTGCCATTCAAGTAGGGTCAAGATTGCGGCCCTCTTATCCTTGCAATTCATCAACAAGGCACGAGTAGAAATCAGGAAATCCCCCTCGTCGCCTTTCCTGTTTGACTATCTTCTCGGAGGTCAAAAATTAAAAGGAGATTTCTTAAACAGAAACTTTACGCGTGCACAATTTCCTTCTTTCAAATGAAATTTGTCATCTTAATAATGTAAATTTATTGGTATACAAATTTAGAAAGTTTTTGGGGAAAATTGCAGTTACCAACTAATCTATTTTATGAATAAATTGCTTAGGCTTGAGCTGAATCTTCCTGTGGGAACAAACTTGTAATTCATAGGTAGAGGCGTAAATGAAATTATTTGGTATCTCATGGGATTCCGATGATAACTTATCAGTTCAAAGTGCGTTATTCAACTCACTCATATAAATTGCTGTAGAGGTTTAGCATTTTGTATGGCTTAAAAATTTTTAAAACAAGAGCTTATGAATAAAAGAATTCTATTCTTGAAAAAATAACTCAGAAAGCTTTTAGTGAACATGTGGAAGGAAAATAAATAAGAAAAAAAAACTTATGAGGGTTTTCTGAAGTGTTTAGTGTCCATCAGAAAAGAAAAGGGCAACCCACGAGATGTATCTAACCGATAATTTCCACGTTTTTCCATTTTATTGTTCCAGACGTGCACATAATTGCCGTTTAGGCTAACCTTCCATTATGACGACTGATGTAAACCCCTGTGATTTAAGTTGAATTGCTACCATTTTCATACATTTTCTTCTTTTATTATTGCGGTAACAATGATAATAATAATAATCATTTATTTAACCCAAAAAACACATAAATACATGTTTAAGGCATTTCTAAAAGATCATGCTACGATAAAAGAACCTACATGATACGAACGTGCTTATAGACAGACATGATTTGCTTATTACGATGTACAAAGTAGGTATGCAAAAAATTTATTTCAATTTGCTCATCTAAAAGCTTTTACTTTTCTCTTTTCATTGTTATATTACTTGCCTAGTTTTTTAGGTTGCTCTAAAAACTTCAATGAAATGTTCAAACACAGTAAGTTCAACGTTGCTGCAAAAAACTTAAAAGTCCAGAATCAACAAAAACTACACCAGCGTCACATGGTGATATATTCTGAAATTTAAAGAAAAAAAGGACGTGTCCGAGCGATTTCCATTTATTTCAATTGTTTTCGAAACAATAAATTCACAAATGGAGAATATTTAGTTAATTTTTTTAATTATAATCATTCACGCGAGTCATGTTAACAGAACCGTAATTTATTTCAATTTAAACAACTTTCAGTGTTCCAAAGAAAAATACATAAAAGATAATACATAAATATCAGTTGTTTTTGTTTATGTAATTTCTGTTTTGCAATTAAATGTAAACAAAGCGTCCATTAACATTTGAGGCGGTTTTACTGTTAAATATTCCTTTTTCTGCAGAAAAATTAAAATTCTAAATTTAACCTACGAACATATGTGCTTGTTATTTAAAACAAAAGTGTAGAAGTTAAGAATCCGTATCTTTTCTATAATAAATAAATAAGTTTCGTTTGTTTTCTTAGATTTAAAATCTACATTACGCTTAGATTTCACTGGAAGAGGATTCTCTGTTAGAAATCATCATCAACTTTATCTACGATCTTTGAGACCGGCATACAGCGAAACAGCCATAAGATAAACGAAATTTTAGGAAATTTAAACTTAAGAGCGTCTCCCGCATAAAGAGATTCGATGTCGACGAGAGGCAACCTCTTCAGCAATATGTTCAACGGTATGGTCACTACAATAGGTGAAGTAAAAAACCTCTTATGTCTCTGACCTAGAATTTTAAGATTTACGTAAAATAAGGCATTAAACAAACAAGACAAGATGCGTAAATTTCGATTAAATGGATACTATGTGATTTACGATTTTCAAGCGAGAGAACATGCGAGGGGAATAGCTAAGAAGTTAGCACAGCTGTCAATTTTATATCAATATTCTAGCTCATTAAATTCAATTGCAAAGCAGTACTGCTACTTTCTTTCTTTCTCTTCTTAACATCTTGGTTTCAATCAGATAGTGGAAGAACCAACAAGAGTTATACAAACTTTGTCAACTATAATTGATTTAAGAATTTCGTTTAATCTTGATCTAGTTGAATATTTTGGTGTATGTGATGTACATGGTCTTTCTGTATTAAATTTCTTTAAAAATAATTTTCCTAATACTAAGTTTTGCAAATTTAGAAATTTCAAAAATCTCGATTACTGATATCCTGCCTTTATAGGAACCACTTCAGCATCTACATAAGTGACACGTTTGTTTAGCCCAACCTAGAACTGTAACAAGAGGCTTTACTTAATATTTGAATACTATACAAATCTAAACAAAAAACCTGCTAGAATATAGTTAGGTTTCTATCAAATAGAGGTCGGTAATTTAAGAAAACACTCCTTCTTTCTCAGTAGAGAAACGCATGATAATCTAAGTTATTTCAAGAAAATTAGTGTCTTGGTACACTCATTCTTTGTTCAAGTGGATTATTCCTCCTAAACAGGCTGTAGCAGGGTCTACCGGCCATTATAATTTGTTGTTTGTGCTACTGAGTTCGATTTAGTTTAAATTTCTGAGCTCTCTTAGAATTGTGTCATAAGAGAATGCTCGAAATCATTATTTTTTGACACTTGGGACTTATTAAACAGTACTTATAAAGTGATACAAAAAAGTGGTAATTTTAAGCAAGATTAATTGATTATAAACTAAGAAGATTTTTCCGTGAAAACACCACGTTTTAATTAATTAATTAATTCCGAGGATAATACGTCATCTACTAACGACATTGGCATACGAATATATACAAAATGGCGATTTCCTCCGGTTTTGCGATAATTGGCAATATTATAAATTGTCAGATCATATTTTTGTATTTGTTGCCCACGTTTGCGAAAGCAGCCTTGATGCCATCTATTAATGAAATAATGAATGTCTGTGGTACTGAGTGATCATCATTCAGAACGATATTTGGATTTTAACTAAAGAACTCTAAATTAAATGACTACGTTTGGAAACCTAAAAGAATTATGTCTGCGTATTACAGACTACATATTTCTCAATGCTGCTAAGAAACACACATTTTTCAGTCAGTTTATCTTAATAATATTAATTAAGTAATTAATAAGTTCTTATACATTTTGCACGGAAAAAGCCAATCCAATTAGAAAAAATTTGAAAACCTACATAAATCGATCAGTCTCAAAGTGCTGATGGTTTAAAAAAAAACTTGGAACATAAATAATTTATGCACTCAATCTACTTGATGGTGGGTGTCATTCGATTTAACTAGCTTGACATATCGTTTCATCCAGAACTTTTTGTTATGTTGTACCACCTCCAGAGGGCTTGGTGGAGGTTAACTGCTAAGAAGCAGCTTGCGCCAAGACTAACTCGTTGACTTGGTCGTCGGTCCTGTTAGATGTTCTTTATTCTATTTTGCGTTCTTAAATTTAGTATTCTTAAAAATTCCATTTCTATTTTTCGCAATCTTGATTTCTATTTCTCAGTTGGTTTTCCTTTGTGGCTATATCTAGTTTCTTCTAGTTGTCCCAAAGTTTGTATTTTTCTTCAGTGGCATCACAACAGTTAACTGTTGTTAACCATTCATTCTCAGTTGTTACTTTTAGTATACATCAGAATTTCAACGTTCTAGAGCTTGCTCTTGCCCTTTCTGTGCCTTTTCCCCCGAGTATATCAATAAGTTACCATTCTCTATCTTTATATTTCCCGATCTCTTCTTTTCGACTATGCTATTACTGATTATTCTGCTTGTTTTTTGTATCTTCTAAAATAGTTCTTTACCAATTAAGCTTCTTGTATTCCATATTCCTATTTTCCAGATTGTATGTCCTTTATCTATAGTCGTTTTCGTTGCTATGTTTGCCTTCTGTAATTAGCTTTTTGGTTTTTAGTGATCATCTACCTTTGCTGTGTTATTACGTTTTTTATCTCCCAGAATGACTTTCCTGTATCCTACCTTCATGCATTTGCTGAATTTCCTTTCGGCGGTTGCTTGTTTTCTCAGTTTCTGGGTTTTTATATTTTTGGATTCTTCTGAACTTACTCTTTACTTTCATGATTTCCATTTTGTCTTTTAATTTTTCAAATTTTTCTATTCCAAACAGCTCTCCTATTGGTGGTCTTACAGTTTGCATTAATTGCGAGATTCAAAAAGAAGATAAGTTTCATAGTATTACAAACTTCTTGTTCTAATTGTTACTCTTTACAAACTAATTTATAACGTTATTTTTAGAATTTTAGGACTACATACAAATAAGTATAAACAAAAAACGTAAAAAGAGACTGATACAAAATAACCAAACTGTGAAGCAAATAAACAACAATAAACAAAAATTATAAACATGCAAGTGTAAAAAGACAAAAATGTAAATAAAATATAGTGCAAGCAACAAATGTATGAACACTGTATAATAATGAGATGACTAGATGTAATGAGCAAAATTAATAAATGAATCTTTAATAGAAATCAAATAATTATCAATTTAAAGGCACAAACTTTACAAGAGTTTTACAATAAATTAGTAAACCATAACATAGGATTCAACAAAGAGGAACAACACCTTTATAATGCAGAAGGCCAACAGATATAATTATCCTAAAAGCGGCCGGATTCGCGTGAGATCACGTGAAGAATCAGATGCACCAAGCAGAACATTAAATGCAAAGTTCAATTTCGCCTTAATATGGCCACCTTTCAATGATAATAAATTTTAAATTAGCTAGTATCAAAATAGTGAGTTAATCTACTTATTTATAAACGAAGATTGTTATTAAATAAAAGCTTTCTTAACCTAAGCTACTATAAACCTCTAGCTTAGGATGGTTGCCCTAAATTAACATGTAAAAACACTAAGATGCAGATCTAATTTCATTATTTATGTTCTATAATAATTCAATTTATTTAATTCTGCTAAGTTTCTAGCAAATTACCTCGTGCTGAAAGTTAGAGTTAAGCATCCTGGACTGATAGTCAGGGGAAGTGAGGGAGTTTCCAAACAGCTTCAGATATATTTGACGCAAAAACCAATCAAGTCCACTAAAAGGCTCGAGATTGCAGGTAAGAGTTATCATTTAGTTAGTCAACAAGGAGGCTGGACATTAAAGCTCGTCCATACTTCACATGATGGTGTGTTTCTTATATTAGTTGTAATCTAGGTAAAATTAATTATAAATAATAGGAGAGACCTTAAGCAACTCAATAAAACATGATAAAAAGAATATCCGGTCCTGCTATAACTACTATAACTCCAAATCAATGAAGGTGATTGACATAAATCAAGATGAGTGAGATAAACAAAGATGATTAAAATAAACCAAGATGATTCTTGAAGACCATTTGCTTTTTTGACACCATGTGGCATGACAAGTATGCACCTAATTGCCACCTAATGCAACCCAAACTACACGCATTTCAGTGGTGATTAGAAGATTCAAAACAACATAAATTTATTTTTGAAAATGTGGAACATTAATATAAATAAAAAACCAAAGGGAGAACAAAAGTGTTTATTTTTCTAGAAATATCTTAAAAAAGTAAATGTTACAATGTATAGAAATGATTTGGAGAATGGGTCTCATTAATCTATGTGAAAGTTCTTATAGAAGTTTTCTATAATGAGTCAATGTTCGGAACCGGGAATCTTCCGGCGGATTTCTTCTGGCACGGACGTCTCCCGGCGGCTTTTCTCCGGCATGGACTTTTCGCGGCACGGATCTTTTCTGGCATGGACTTCTCCCGACACTGATATCTTTCGGCATGGATCTCTCCCGGTAAGTATATCTTCCGGTGTAGATTTCTCCCGGCACGGGTATTTCCCGGCATACACGTAAAATTGGGGTACCATGTAGTAACATAATATTGAGCTGGTTATAACCAGCCATCAGCGAGAGAGCTGGTTAGATGTTAGGTTAGAGGTTAGGTTAGAAGTTAGGTTAGAGGTTAGGTTAGAGGTTAGGTTAAAGGTTAGGTTAGAGGCTAATTGAAGTTAGGTTGCTGACGGTTGCCATTATACATTATTTACATTTTTTGAATTTACATTATTATTTATTATTACATTATACAACTCCTTACGGCCAATAACTCTTAAGGAGCAGTATTGGATTATGTTACTACATAATATTGTGGACTAAGCATGGTCAAAAGCCCAATTATACATGTATGCCAGGAAATATCCGTGCTGGGAAAAATTTATGCCGGGAGATATCCGTGACGGGAGAAGTTCATGCCGGGAAAGATCCGTGCCGGGAAAAGTCCATACCGGGAAAGGCCGCCGGAAGCGTCCGTGCCGGGAGAAATCCGCCGGAAGATGCCCGCAACATGTCATGTTATTATTTTGTAGATGCAACTTTTAACTCTAAGGTTCTACTAATTTACAATGTAATTTTAAAATTAATGATTGATATTTTGATATAATTAAAACATTTTAAGTTGACTTAAGTATTATATAAAATTGTCTTTATTACCCAATCAAGTACCTTAGTGATACCTGCTACATTATAGGTATACATTTTGTGGGTTATAAGTAAAGCTCGAATTATATGCAAAATGCGCCTCTATATCTTTCGATATATTCCTTCAAAACGTTGAAATTACTTATTTCACTTCTTTTTGTGCCTAAAAAGTTCTAAAAACCACTAAAGTGTGTAATTCCAATTTTCTGAAGGAATAGATCGAAATAAATATATAGAGGCGCATTTTGCGTATAATACGAGCTTTTGCTATGAGTAATCCTAGTTTAAATGAATAAATTATTTAGTAAAATCTAAAGGAATTTAATATGGCTGTTCACGTGAACAAGAATAGGTTATGATTAATTTGTTTAAGTGAATTTCAAATTTTGTTGTTTTTTGAGTTCAAATTTCTTTCATAATAAACTTATTTTTAAGCTAGCATTTTTCCTTTTTATTTTTTAAGTTATTACCTTATAAGTATCAATATAACTCTGTAAGCTTATATCGTAAACTGAAACAAGAAAAGAAAAAGCCTGAGTTCTTTATAAGATTTCAGAACAAGTTTGTCTATCCAGCCTGAGATTCATGTTCCGTGTGTTGCGATAAGTTTTAGAACAAAAACTAACATATCATTATATGCATGAAATTTATAAAATTTGATTATAAGTAAAACTCGTGAGTTACAGAAGCGCTTCTGTAGCAAAGTCAGATAGACAAAATTGTTATATTCTCTTCTTAATTAATTTAATATTTTCCATTGTTGAATTCTCTTATATCAACTTATTTCTCTTGCTTATTTTGGCATTTCTGTTTTTAAATGCATTTTCAATTCATTCCTGAGCTCTTTCACATATTATGCAAATTCAATAATTTTTTGATATTTTGATTTCGGTTCGGCTTTAATTTATATTTTCCTGGTTTTTACACTTTTTCTAGCTTCTGAATAATTCATATCTAAAATCTGTTATTTTCTGGCATTTCGAATAGCTCAAAGCGAATCAAATGTACTATTACTCAATTAAGCTACATAAATTCGACGCAGCTACAACATAATAAATTTCAATTTCGTTACAATTTGAGCACGGACAATATCAAAAGTATTTTAAATTTATGCAAAACCAATTATAATTCACAATGTAGGAAAAACAAGAATACACGTTCACACTCTGGGGTTCAATATAACAGTACTAAACAGGAGTGGAGAAAAGCAGAGAACACATGGGAAAAGAGCAAAAGGATTAACACTATAAAATTCCACAACGTAGATTTCCAAGGAAATTAAAGTAATTTCGCGGTTTTTCTGTAATCATAAACATGAACAAGCGTATTCATATTATAAATCTTACTACTACATAAAAGGATAAATGGTTGTAATTCACTTAAGTGATTGTAAACCCATTTATCTACATATTACAATTAGTGTTAATTTGTTCCTACAAGAAGAATTCCATTTAGGTTATCTTATAAATTAAAATCTACTTTCGATTCTCCCTCAATTAAGCTCAAATTCTAATATTGCTGACTTTATCGAAATTTCAAGTTAAAGGGTTAGTAATTGTCTTTGTAGTAATTGGCAAGCTCTAAATTGATAAAATTTTACTGTGGGCTTCATTAGTAAATAATAATTTTAATTATTGGTTTTATCTCTATATAGACTTTTTTACCCAATTAGTGATCAATTAACGGTTCAAACAGTTCCTTCATGTTTTTGCTCGTTATGCTATTTTATTGCTCTAACAGTTACACTCAAAAATATTAATTCTTATTACACAGTTTCTAATTATTTCTACTACAAAATTGCAAGAAAGTGGTTAGTTGATAGTGAATATACATACGTACATCACAAATTGTGCTAATTTATTCATTATTCTAGATTCCATTCTCTAATTGAATCCTTTTCCGCAGGAAAATGTTTAATTCAACTAATAAATTCACAAGTTACTGAAATATTATATTCATTGGTCTAGATAATTGATTTTCTCAATTGTTGACTTAACACCGCAACTGGTTGTTTGTAAAAAACTCAATGATTTCTTTTTCTAAATACGAGGGTAAGGTAAAAAGTTCTCGGCCTGACACAGAGATTGCGTTCCAATTAGCGAAAATTTATGATTCCTGCCTAGGTGCACGTGTCATTAGTTCGTATGACAAGTCTCAACTTGTTCTCTCGAGTAGTTTGTGTACATGAATTTTTGCAGTAGGCGTCTTGCGTGTTTTTCGTTAAAATGGATAAACTTGATGGATGGACTAACACCTAAGGAAATTCATCCGAAGTTGACAAAAGTTTATGGGGACTCTGCTCCTTCAATGTCAACCGTTAAAAAGTGGGCAGCTGAATTTAAACGTGGTTGACCTACGTGAAAGACGGCCAAAAACCGCAACCACACCGGAAACCATCGAAAAGGTGCACGATATCGTGCTGGACAATAGGCGTGTGAAGGTGAGTGAGATAGCTGAGGCTGTGGGGATATCGGAAGAAAGGGTGCGAAACACCTTGCACAAAGAATTAGGGATGCGAAAGCTCTGCGCAAGGTGGGTGCCGCATTTGCTGAATGCCGATCACAAGCAAATGCGCAAACGAGTTTTGCAGCAATGTTTGGACCGATTCAATAGGGATCCGACCGATTTTGTGAGGTGATTTGTTACAATGAATGAGACATGGGTCCACCACTACACGCCAGAAACAAAACAGCAGTCGAAGCAGTGGGTGGAAGCCGGTGGTCCAGCGCCAAAGAAAGCGAAGTCGATCGTATCTGCTGGAAAGGTCATGGCCAGGGTGTTTTGGGATGCGAAAGGGATTCTGTTAATAGATTACCTTGAAAAAGGCAAAACAATTATAGGCGAATATTACTCCAACCTTCTTGACTAGCTGGATGCCAAAATTCGCGAGAAGAGGCCTGGCTTAAAGAAGAAAAAATCATCTTTTACCAGGACAACGCACCTGCTCACAAAGGTGCGTTGGCAATGGGAAAACTGCGGGATTTGGGGTATGATTTGCTCGGCCATCCTCCTTATTCTCCTGATTTGGCACTCTCAGACTTCCATCTGTTCCCAAACTTAAAGAAATTTGTTTCTGGGAAGCGCTTCGCGTCCAATGAAGAAGTTGAGAGGACCGTAGATGGATATTTTCATAGCCTTCCAGACTCTCACTTTTGGGAAGGAATACTGATGTTGGAGAAACGCTGGACTAAGTGTGTTGAAGTCAAGGGAGATTATGTAGAAAAATAAAATAATTTTTTAACTTAAAATCGCAGTCTTTCATTGCCAGGCTGAGAATTTTTCACCTTACCCTCGTATTTTTTCATTACATCACATCGACTTATAATAATAAATTGATAATTCGAAAGAAGAGGTTTAGGTGTGTTCGTAATACAAATTACATTTAGTGGTGCTATTTCAGATGATAGATATGAGCTAGGAATGTAACAAGCATTATATATGTAAATTCTCTTTTATTATCGATTTGCTATTTAAACTAATCAAACTGGTTATACCGTAGGTGAAGCAAATTGAAACACAATCTGTTCTTAACTGTAATTATCAATAATGACAAGAACTAGGCGGCTGGTATCAAGCGATACAAATCTAATTATCGTAAAATGAAACGTAAACGAGTTAATTATGTTTAGCTAATGTTACATGATATTTATTGGTGTCGCATGTGTATTATATAGATACACTTCCATCAGCAAACCGATTTTAACAGTTATAAACCTAATTTAACAATGTTTAACTAATAAGAGGCTTTCATATTTCCTCCGCGAAGAAAACAATTCTTTCTTATTTGATTTGCAGTTCAACAAATTAAAAATTAGTAATCAGCTTTGTTTTGCTGAAAAACTTTTAACTAGTTTAACAAAGTTTGAGTTAATTAATTCTGTGTTTAAATATAACTGTGTATCTTTGTATGCAAAATCTTTTGATGAGTTGGTTGCATTTGAAATATCTTTAAATTCCAGAATCGGCAGTGTAATGTTTTCAGCGATTTGTTTATTGATATTGGATTTGTGATTTCTACAAATGCAATTCTATCTTGAATTCATCCTTTTTGAAAATCCCATTTGTGATCGAACAGTTCGTGCGTTCTTAAAGAGGCTCGTTTTCGCATCAGAAAACGTAAGAGACTAAAATATAAACGACTTGAAATTTTTAAATGTTAATATGTTATTTAATTTTGATATAGAAGCTGTATATATGTAAATAGGTATAAATATAAAAAGTAGAAATTAAGCAAAGATATACTTTCCGTAACTACCGCATTTTGTTTTATATTTAATACCTTCCTAAAATGGATTTCACAGTGTAGCACTAAACATTTCTAACTGAATCGTATTTTCAAAGTGGTCGTAAAGAAAATAAAATGTGGGTTTACTTAATGGACATTTTATTAGCAAAATCTAGAGATGAGTTTTTGATCAAATAATTAAAATATGATTGAGATTTGCGATGACCTTCAACTTTCAGTACGTACTTCTTTTTATACATTTTTATACATTAAGATAAAATCAATTAAATATAATGCTGATTAAGATTAATTAAAGAATTAAGCATTAAAAATATTGTCACAATAGGAATGGAAGTATAGATACATAGATATTCAAGATACTAATTAACTTGTACAATAAGTACAACTCTTAATTACGTAGTTAAATAAATTCCTGGAAGGTCATTTTTTAGGTGCTGGATGGGGTAAAGCTCTATAAATATATTTGTATTGGATTCATAGGTAAAACACAATACGAATCAGATCGGGCAGCTATCAACAGCACTTTATGTATAAAAGTTGATTGTTTTAAATCTCACTAATTTGTTCAGCAAGCATGATGGGACTATTCAGTTTATACCTCTAAATTAGGGTTAAATGTAATGGTAGGACAAAGAGTTATCAAAAGGACCTCATCGGTAATCACTAAGATCCTAGTGAGTATAGCCAAAAATCAGAAAATACCACGAATTCTCAGGTTAAACAAGGCTGCTGCACTCTTACTTTGTGCAATTCAAA
>VTPC01002036.1:0-29646 GCA_011009095.1 Ignelater luminosus
TCTATAATTATTGAGCAAAATGCACAATTCCACAAACAACCCCTTTTGTATCAAATCTAATGGAGTACAAATTAGTTCAGTCCGTTTTTTGCTGTCAAAAATGCATTTATTTTAAAACTAAATGAAAGTACAGATTATTCAAAGTATTGTCCATCGCTGATTACGACTTTTTCCCAACTCTCAGGCAATTTTCGAATTCCCTCTCGAAAAAATGTCTCGTCTTCTGAGGCGATCCAAGTTTCGAGCCAATTTTCGATATCTGCGGAAGAAGTCAACCGGTGACCTGCCAAATCGTACTGCATCCGTCGGAACAACCACTAATCAGAAGGAGCAATGTCCGGAGATTACGGCGGGTGCAGTAAAATATTCCACTTCAGCCTTTTCAAATATGTTTTTACGACTTTTGCGACATGAGGCCGAGCGTTGTCATGCAGAAGAATGACTTTGTCATGTCTTTGCTCGTATTCCGACCGTTTTTCTCGTAATGCGCGGCTCAAACGAATGAATTATATCCTATACCGATCGCCCGTAATGGATTCGCCAGGTAATAGCAGCTCATAATACACAACACTCTTTTGGTCCCACCAGATACACAGCATGACTTTCGAACCATGAATATTCGGTTTTGGTGTTGATGTTGAGGTCGATGGCAACGATTGATTGGGCATAGCGTAGTATTTTGTCTTCTTGGGGTTATCGTAGAATATCCATTTTTCATCTCTAGTCACCATCCGATGTAAAAAAGCCTTTCTTTTTTGTCTTTGAATCAGCTGCTTGCAAGAAAAAAATCGCCTTTCAACGTCTCTCGGTTTCAGTTTATGAGGAACCCAATTGCCTTGCTTTTGAATCCTCCCTATTGATTTCACTGGTACGGAAACTGCTTGTTGAGTAATTCCCAAAGTATCTGCAAGCTCCTCTTGCGTTTGAGTTGGATCTTCATCGAGTAATGCCTTCAATTCATTGTCTTTGATTTTTTTGGCTGTCCAGAGTGAGGCTTGTCTTCAACGCTGAAATCACGTCGAAACCATTCCCTACATGATTTATCAGTTGGAGCAGTGTCACCATACACTTCCACAAGTATTCGATGCTCTTCAGTTGCACTTTTCTTCCAATTAAAACAGAAAACTAAAACCCGCAAATGCTGCTTAGTTAACACATAATTCGACATGTTCAACACAGTAAAAAACAAGTTTCTTTAATGAAACTCAAAGCGATATAAACTTAATTCAATTGACAGATGTCTAACTTCTCTAAAACAACCGAAATCAGCTGTCACTATGAAATATTCATCGCAGTCAGTGCTATCTTTTGAAAACCGAACTGAACTAATTTGTACTCCCAATACTTACGTCAATGCAATGGTAGTGCCAAGCATCTGTTAAAAACTTCAGTCTGATTAGTATCAGAATTCTTTGTTTATCAGTATCTTGGAAATAATCTAAGATATGAATAAACGAGCATTCTTAGAACTGCATGGAAAGTTTCTACTGCCTAGTTACTTTTTTAGTTCTAAGTACTAATTTTAGTAATAATAAAAAACTTGTTGCAGCTGCAACCAGTAAATGAAAAGTTAAACTACTATTGTAACATTATTTGGAAATTGCAATTGATATCAGTCTCATGGTGAGTTTTCGTTTTGTTTTTCTGCTATGCAAATATTGCAATGCAATATTCTTGTTGTTTTGAAATGATAAGAAAGTCTTGAATGAAGGTCAAAAGAATGAAAAAACACTGAAGCTAGATTTTGACAGTTTACAGTAAACTATATTTGAAAAATATTTAAAAGATCCAATATAGAGATAACTAGACCATAAAAGTGGTTTTTCCGGGGAAGAAAATCAAATCAAAATGAAATCTCTGAATCTGATAGGTACATTGTTCTCATAAACCTTTAGAATAACCAAGAGTCTACAGTAAAAGGTATACGTGAATCTCAGTGAGGTGGTCACATTTTGAAAATAAAGATTTTCAGACATACGTTTATTGAAAGATTAGACTTGCCTATCAATGCAGTTTCTGCATACGTGTTACGGGAAAACGGGGCGGTAGGTACTTTCTCCGTAACACAGATTAAAACTGTCACGTCGCTAACTCAGCAGGTCGGAGATAGGGGTGATGCGACTGTAAACTTTGTGGTCGACTTATTATCAGAAGGTGAGAGTAGGAAAATGGGTCGGAATCATTAAGCGCCAATGATGATAGTCGTTTGTCTTTAAATAGTACAGCCTGCTCATAAGCTCACTGTATGGACGTTCTGGTAAACTCGTTAATACCTTCTTTACATTCAACGTACGTAAGCTCAAATGATACACCCGGTACATTAAAGTTTGCTTTATACTTCGTAACTTGGTGACGCATTACATCAGGAGTCTGAGGATCTGGACGGCGCGGCGGCTTCGGCGGTTGTCGAACTCCTAGATGTTTACAGCTGATCTCTACCAAGAAGTACTTCAAGGAAAACGTCCAAACATCAAACATTAATAGCACAGCAAAAAAAATAATAATAAAAGAAAAGAACAGAAAAGAGCTCTTTCTAGCTTATCGACCTTTCTATCATTGCTCCGATACTCGTTATAATTTATACGCTTTAGGCCACTTTTACAATCCTTAGATAAACTTATCGAAGGTATTATTGCCATAGATACAATTGTGAAAAGGATAAACAACAGTTGTATCCATGGCTGGTTTGGTGGAACGACAACAAAATTTACTTACAACTAATATAGAAAATTAGTAAAAGTTAATTTGATCTTCCAAGGAACAATAAGATTCGTACTTTAATAAAAGCTCGAACTTACTTTAGAAATGATCTGTGCTTATTCTAGAGTGTCTTGAACTTATTAGTACACTGCTAACGTGTGACACATGGTTATTACTATCTACATCTGCAGCTATCTCAAAATCTCTAGGTTACCTACTATGAGCTCGATAGCCAAACCATCCAGACTATTGGATCGAATAACTCTTGGTGCAGTCACACTTAACTAAATAAATTAATAAACCACTGGGTTAGCTTGTTCACTTGTAGAGAACCATAAGCACTAAAATAGTCGGCTTGTTAACTGGCATAAGATAAATGCAACAAAAAAACTTGTGGGCAAAATTCAATAGCGACGATTTACTAAATGGATTGACTTCGAACTTCGAAATGAGCTACAGCTCAAGCTTCTTAAAGGGTTCTTGATAAACAGGGAATGAAATACTTCAACGGTGGTTTCTTTATTTCATGCATAAATTTGGCTTAGGCAATTAAAAGGGTCACACAATCTCTCATTGAGCATTCGAAAGTAGGGGTAACGAGCTAAGTCAAGAATTTTAGAAGAGCTAACTTACCCTACTGCCGATCGTAAATTAACTCGAGTTGACGTTTCTAGAAGATAATTTCAATACAAAATGAGAGCTAAATATGTAGATACAAAAGAGTTCTAATTTTTTAAATCATTTCACGGGAAATTGTAAGTAATAAAAATAAGTTTACAATAATACATGCGCTATTTCGCTCAGACAACCTGACTCCTGTTAAGGTTTATTACGTCTAGGGTTCAGAAATAACAGAAATTATACTGTGCAGACAAATCCTATCTTACAAATAATATTAGAAGTGTTCTCACACTTCTAGCCTGAATTTGACGTTTGTACTTGTATAGATCTTATACACAGTTTTATTTCGGAATGTTACTTGCATTCAAGTTTTTTGGACTCGGGACGGCTTAATTAAAGAAAATACCTTAGCTGTCCCTAGAAGTGCTCCTGATATAAAGTTCCTTTTTTCTCGTTTGAATTTAGGCCATCCATGGTGCACTGTCTCTTCCAAATTCTGTTCTGAATATAAGCAAGAGGCTTCTCACCAGTTGTAAGTTTCCATGTTGCTGCTTTTAGGAAAAAGTATTTTTCCTCCGGAAAATATAATAGTAGTCTAACGTTTTTAAAAATCATCTTTGCCAGTTTTTTCTTAGGTTTGTTTGATTCTTGGTTTTGTAACCCTTTTACAAGACAAAAGCAGAATCACTAAAATATTACATATTTCAACTGAAGCATTTCCAAAGATCGTTTCTAGGCTACAGGGTAATCAAAATTGAGTACTTCCTTATATACCTGCCATTAGTGGAAATACCTAAATTAAATTCTACAGGAGAATAGGCGTTTCACTGCAATAATTATCCAAAATTTGTATATTGCAGTTTTGAAGATATTGAAAGAAACAAATCACTAGAAATTAAATTCTGACATCTCCAGATATCACAAAATTGTATTTTACCCAGAGATAGCTCGTGCCGTGGAGAAAGTACAAATAAACTTTTTCTCATAACTAACAGAATCGGTTCGTTTTCTAGTTGCTAAACATATTTCCTTGCACGTATTTACTTTTTATCCATCTCTTCGCTTATGGACACGATTATCAATAAACTAGTAGAATAAAAGACGTCTCATAATAACAATGATGAATGAAAATCTTGTTGATGTTTTTGCATCCTAGAATAATTAGCACACTTTTTAGGTTTAAAGTCAACTTAATATTTTCAAGTTTGAAATCGCTTACGATTATTGTAGACTAAGGCAGTGCGTACCTATTCACAATTTTGCTGTAAGATTGATCAACTTGGATACAGATCAGGGACAAAGACTATAAGCAGAGAGGATGCAAAGAATGATACAAATTCAGTTACCGGATATTTTCCTCATTCCTAGATCTTTTGTCTATCATCAGCTTTTGAAAAAAACAAATTTCAAGCAGCAAATAGCAATAGTTCAGCACCAGATGATACGACATGGCAATCATTTATCAAAATAAACTTACTGACTAATGGGATTGACGTGTCTGACCAACGTTCTCAGAAGAAATATAAGATCAGCACAATTATATTTAAAATGTTTAAGGGTTAAATAGAATTTCTTTCCAGAAATACACTGTATGAAGGTAGATTCTAGTAATAATAAAAAAAGAGTCAAGTATAAAAAGAAAAACGATTTCTCCCATTTAGATTTTACCTCGTATTTTACTCTTATATCTACTGAAACGGAAATATACCTAATAACAAAATTAGTACGTGTAAATACTTGTTTTGCGTGTATGCGAACAAAAAAAAAATTGAAAAAGTGCTAAATTTGTCGCCCTTATCATTTTTCTATCAACTTTTCTGTGTGCACTAGAAGCATTATAGAAGAGTAATTTAATCTCTTGGAAGCCTTTTTAAATAAAATTTATGGTAAAACTGTTTATGACGTAGCTGATACTTTATGATATTGCTTCACTTTTTTGAGTTTGTTTTTAAATTTTCTATATTCTAAGTGCTACACTTAGTCTGAAGTCTTCCTTCTTTTTATAATAGCGTTGAAATATTCTACTATTGAAAACTGAATGGGCTATGCACGAGCAGTTGATTAATTTTACAAGTTTTTACTACTTACAATAATTTCTCATCGTTGTATACCCCACATTAAGAAATAACTAAACGAGAAAGAGACATAAACGTATACCACACTTATGCTTAGACTTCTCGCAAATCTTTTTTACTTTGTTGGATAATTTTTGTGATAAACACTTAATAAAATCAAAATAGCCCATTAGGGCCATGTCATTTCTTACATTACTTTCAGAAAGAGCAAAAAAAGGTTATCCCTGTTTGAAATGTATCACGCTTTGTTGACTTCGACCAGCAAGATCGCATTACATACTTGACTTCCTCCCTGAACTCTGTAACAAGAGGTTTATGTTTTAGAAACCCGAGTGGAAAAATGATTTAAGTAGGTACGTGCGACGTGCAGAGCGATAAATTAGAAAATATACATTCTTTTTTTACCGTAAAATCGGTTTTTTATTAGCAATTTCCTTTTGTTTAACATTCTTATTTTCTTACAACATTTTACATAAATATAGCAGTTTATGCCTGACAATTTGAGAGTTTAAGTATTAAGGTTACACTTTTGCAAAAAAATGTTTCTTTTTCTTTTTTCGTTTCTTGCCTTTAATATTCTTCTTTATCTCAGATTACCTTAAGCCAATATTTTTTTTTTCAAGCAAAGATTTTGTAGTTTTCCAAACAGGAACGACACTTTTCATTTTATAATTATTTTTTTATGAAAATTACAAAAATAACTTGGATTTTCTAAAAAATATTCATGTATAAGTACAAGAGTGTAAACAGTTTTGGGAATCTTAAGGCTTATTCCTGAGTAATCTCCTATCTTCATGGTATACCATTTGACAATTTTGCCCATGTCTTGATACTCATGGACTAATAACTACCAAGTGCTTCTTTCCAAAAGCACACAATTTCTGTATAGGTACCCTTTGATTTCCATCTTAAAGCTTCTTCCAGTGTCTACTTAAAGGAAGCTGTATACATAATACTGAAAACAACAAATTTAAAAAAAAATCTGTTACTTATTGTTTTGAAAGATGTTGCAATACTACTGTCGATGAATACCTGACTTTACTCGCTACTGTTGACTAAATAGTCTCAGTTATGAGAACAACACTGAGAAGAACTACGTATGTGACTTTAATTTATTATATGTTTTCATTAACTTTAAACTTGAAATTAGCAAACAAAAACAGAGAAAAATAAATTTTTAACCATAAAAACTCTAACTACTTCGTTCCAAAAGAAGATGGAAAGTCTGATTGGAAAAACATGTATTAGTTGATGTTAATGTTTGTGACGATTTAGAAAACTATCTGCGGACCTAATTAATGCCAGATTTATAGCCATGGTAAACTCTGCTCATCTGAAGGGTTAGCTCTAACATTGAAAAGAAAAAACTCCCTACACTGGAATAATCCTCCACAACAAATACAAGCAAAATGCTTATTACAGCCTTTTCAAGGACAAAAACAAAAACGATATCTTATCTCAGCAAACAAGACTTAACCTCGGAGATACCATTAACAAAATCGGGAAGGCTAGGAAATATATAAGCCCTTTTTGCCAGATAGAACTGGTCATGTAAGAACAAATACTATGTGATTGCGTAGCTATTGCGCAACAACGGGTGTTTTAAATCCTGGAGATGTTAAAGACGGATCTTTTAGAAAAAATTAAGTTTCTTCAGCAACCTGAGCTTTAATGAAAATAAATTACAGTAGCAATCTCAAAAGATCTTTTAAGTCGGCAAATGATAATGGAAAAAAACTTTAGAATAGCTTAAAGGCTATTTTAGTTTAATTTAATCCCAGAACTAATTATTGAGAGAGTTTGGATACAATGAAGTCAGTGTTATTCAAGGTTGGCTGTTAGAAATTTTGTACTAGATCAATCTGCCATCTGTAATCGAAGGCAAGATAAATATTATCTCTGGTAACAAACCAATATGCTGGCGTTTTCATATCCTGTACACAAACGAGTATTAACAAAAAATTAGAGAGGTCAGTGGCCTTTAGTGTAGTCCAAAATTAGATCGTAGTAGTAGCTAACTGAAAGGAGCCACTAACTGAAAGAAGTCACTAAAACAGAACCGCTGAGCTGTCCCGATTCAACATTTATTAAGAAAACAACTAGTCTCTGAGAAATATACTGCCGTACAAATGAAAAAAGCGGTAAGTCTATAAATAAAGAGTTTTGAGTTAAAACTGTAGGCTGCAACCTATTTGTGTTAAGTATCATTTTAACCAGTCAAAATATCCTAAAAGTTGCTGTAAATTTAAATAACGGCCAACAAAGTATCTATGTAAGTGCAAAAACCTACCAGTCTACAACTCAAAAAGCGGTACGTCACACAATATTAATTTAAAGGTTTTTGGTAGTTACCTCCTTGTTGAGTTGTATTAAGCACTTACCTCTATCTTGGATTGCATCGTTTAGAAACAACTTGTCAGTTGCCGTTGTTTTGATTTGCACGAGTCACTTATCGTCATTTCTTGAGTTGTATCGTAAAATAAAATTAAGAATTCAGTTTTGCTTTTAAGTGTGCCAGTAACATTTGATTTCAAGTTTTTTACTCGGTTTGAATTTATTTATGATAAATTATAATAATTTATAATTTTTTATAGCGTCGGTATTCTTATTTTAGTAATAGAAACTTTAAGGTATAGTATTTCCGGTACACTCGGTCGAAAAATTCTCGTATAAACGCAAAATAGTCAAGTGTTTATTATATTTGTCAGAGATTGTTAATTTAAAATGCTGTAAATGTAAAAACGTTCTTTCTCTTGAAAGAATGAGGAATATGATTAGATGCTCATTGACATACCCCTCTACTTACCAAGCAATGCTTAAACTTGCATAATTTAAAAATGTTTATCTTTTTAACAAATCGGATAAACACTTTTGTTTTTTATTCAAAATATTCATTGTAAACTAATTTATAAATACGTTGTTTTTTGAAAAAAATGCATTAAAGTTATGACTAAAAATATGTAACTTTTAGTTAACTGCTACATGCAAAGCATGTAAAAAGGGTTATCTTTGATCGCGAATATCTCCTCTATTAAACGGGCCAAAATTTCCACTTTCAGCTATTTGCTAAAGGAAGGTTGTTTTCTATGCGTACACGGAATTTCATTAAATTCCATAGAAAAGTGCGTTTACGAAGATACTACTTTTAAGGTGTGGGACAGCTGTTTGTGCTCGAAATCGTCTCTTGTTTTTCTCGCTTAAATCTGAATAATTATTTGAGTGATGCCTCTTAACACACTAATTTCTTAACAGACTAGTTTGTGAGTCGGTACTACTGCACTTTTTTTGACACAACTATTTTGACAACTAGAAATATAATGATTTGTGTAAATGTCAGATAACGAAATTTTATCACAATTTCACAATGTATCCTAAAGTCCTACCATATTATTTTGACTATTTTCCAAAAACAATTCCCGAAGAGAAAACTAGTATACAAGACTCGTTTTTTGTAATCGATTTGTGAGGTACATAAACGAAAACTAAAACAACTAAATACACTATTTATAAATTTTTCTGCTTATGTATCTACCAATTTGACATCTGTCAAAGTTAAATTCAAAGTTTACGGTAAGTTAATGTTTTCTTTTTCTTAATTCGCTTATTACTCAAAAGTAAAAGAGCAGCTACCAGTTTTTTTATTATCACAGCAGTGTACAAAAAAGTAGATAAAAAGCTTTTATTCATTTATTTTTTTTTGTAATTTTTAACAAGGCTTCATGAAAAAATGCAACGCTGACTGTTTATGGCTTAGTTTTCAGATTAGTGAAAAAGTAGTACCACGTGACTTCTTTGAAAGTCGTAATCCCTGAGAATAAGAAATTTCGTTGTGTAACATACCAGAAAATCAACAAAACGAAGAAGGTCAAAAACCTTATTGCAACACATACATTCTTTTACGGCAGAACAAAAAAAAATATGTTAATCAAGCCGGGCTACTTAGAATAATTTAAAAATAAAATGAAAATTGACAAAGATAGAGTTTGCACGATCTAGAAGAAAGTAATAACCTAGAAGAGAAACTTTTTGAAATTTGCCAGAACATAACACGTGATTAAGCTTATACCAGAACTATATTTGTACTTCTGGAGAGTAACCGTGTACAAGAATTATTACAATAAATCAATCACAAGCGTTTCAAGTACGGAGTTAAAGAAAAAAGAAAAATTGTGGGGTACCATGCAGTAGATTTAGACAGAAGATGTTAGCTTTGTTGGCATATACAGTTTGTCTTAGGCTACTAGGTACATAGCCGGTATTGTTGTATATGTATCCAAGGTTATGAAATAATCGTTAATAAAGCTCGTACTGTAATAAAAACCATAGAAACTAACTAAGAAAATCCGTATTAAAAGCATTTTGATAATCTAAGATCATTTAATAACAAAAATACAAAAAATAGGTATTTACAATAAAAAAAAACACTTTTCAATAATTATAAATTATTTCACTCTCTCAAATATACAAAAGTTCTACAATTTAATTTTACATTTACAATAAATGTTCAAATAAGCCGCCTTCCTGAGCCAAACAATAACCCAGATGATCGTAAAATCCTTGTCCAACATTTGCTAATATTAGAGGAGTCACAGAGTTAATAGCTTGGATAATCTTTTCTCTGAGCTCGTCCAATGTATGTTCTCTTGTTTCTTCTTGGCGATAAATAACAATTTTAATATGCCTCCATAAAGAAAAGTCATTCACTGATAAACCAAGCGACCTTGGCGGCCACCTGATCCTTCCTCTACGACTTATTAGGCGGTTAGGAAAAGTATTATTTAAAAATTCCTGTACTTGCGCAGTTTCATGAGCGGGACATCCATCTTGCTGGAACCATACTTTCCAATCTAATGCCCCTTTGATGAAACATTGAAATTACTTCAGTCTCCAGAAGATTTAAATATCTAATTCCATTTAAATTTTCATTTATAAAGAATGGCCCAATAATTGTATTTCCTATAATCCCTGCCCAAATATTTAATTTTTGAGGTTACTGGGTACGATAATCGTAATGTTCATGGGTGTTGTGGCGGGACCAGTAACGAACTACAGAATGGTTGTGATGACCATTAAGAGGGAAAATACATTCGTCACTAGATAAAACATTGCTAATAAAATTATGCTCTCGCTTTGCCATTTCCATAACCGTTTCGCAGAAGTCCATTCTTCTTATTCGATCTTCAGGAAATAATTGTTGAGTTTTCTCAATTTTGAAACATTTATAATTATTTTCTTTCAAAATTCTGCGAACAGTATCTTTGCTAATGTCTAAAACCTCACCAACTTGCCTCAGAGATAGAAAATTATTTTCTTCAATTGCAGCACAAACAGCTACTTGTTGATTTTCCTCCTCTTTCGTTTCTTCACGAACAAGTCTATTTTTATGAAAATTTGGTGAAACGCATCCAAACCTTTCAAAGTTCGAAATTGTTCTGCTAATGGTTATGTGGCGACACTTTCTAAAAACTAGAAATACGCAAAACATTGACTTTTCGGAAATAAATATTCGAGGTAAAAGGGTCCCACTTATACCTGTTAATTCGTCGAAGGCTGCATTCTCGAATTAAAATTTTCATAGAAAAAAGGTTGTGCTGTTTGTCAACTATTTTTTTTCAAACCTACTTCTTTAGAAATATCTTAAACACTTTTGTACATTATAAATAATTTTCGTAGAAGGTTTAAGAATTTTGTTTAGTGTCTAATTCTTAGTGTAGATAACACATTATAAATTTTCCTAGAAGAATTTTGCTTTTGTCTAAATTCTTCTTAAACGGACCTACAGCAATAATATTTTCTTGAACAAAATTTCGGTTAACAGTTTTTAGAAAATGATTTTCTTCGAAGACTCGAGAATTTTGTTCTTTGTTAAAACACAGGTAGAGATGTATAAGAGCCTAGTTATTTACAGGGACGAGACAGTCACTCACTAAGATTAGCGGCTATGTTCCTAGTAGCCTAAGACAAACTGTATAGACACAAGAAAAGAAAAATTGGTAGAGATAGGAAGCTTAAGCCCCAGTGCAGGTATACTAAACTATAAGCTGGAATAACTACATGAGGTGAAAGCAAACTGTCTTGTAGAGATTAGAGATTGATATTCTTTCCTAATTGTAGAACTACGTATTACTTGACATTTTATGATACTAATATATGATTTGTTACAAAAATACCAAACGTTTCTACTTATTATGACTTACTAACACAGTAGTTTTTTATTTACTTCTAATATAAAAAGCAGCAGGAATCTTAATCAAAATCAGGAAAAAGTTATTTAAATTATACTATCCATTTATCGGAATAAAATAATTGTGTATGAGGAACAGTTATCATATTTATTATTGAGCTATCTTCTCTAATTTAAATGTCTAATATGTTCTTACATACCTTCAAGAAAACCATGAATATGGCAAAATTTTAAATAATCTTTGAAGCACTGTATCACTTTGCTACAGTAGTATCCAACGAAAGATGGCTGATGATTAATTTACCCCTCGGTAATAAAATATAATATTATGAAAGATAACAATATAACAATTATGATAACACCTTTGGAATTTGTTCTCTCGAAGGTTTGAAAAACAGCACAAAAAGGAAAAGGCAATAAATTTATCTTTTATGGTTATTTAAGTATTTCATACCTGACAACAAAATTTGCAAGTAAAATTATGAGTACATTGCTTATCGACATGAGCTGTCATTTTGATTCAAAATTAATCACCCACGGCGTGTACTCAATATGCATATTATAATAATGGAATATTTCACCAAAATTGGGGCCATTAAACGGAGATAAACACAAGTATTAATTATCAATGTAAATACGTAAAGTACAAGAATTTGGCAGTATAGTTTGTAAAAATTAAGCTCAACTTACAGAAATAAAACACGAGAATTTTTGGTTCAAGATAAAACTATGTCACGCGACGTATGTTAGTGCATATAAAAGACAATTTTTACAAAGCATTTTTTGGATGTCAATGTTTACATATAAATATATTTTTAACTTCTAGTCACGTTTTTGCTTGAAATTCTGCAAACGTAACATTATGTAAGGGTTTCCCTTTATGCGTGGAATTATTAATTTAACAAAAAGAATAGTATATTTAATGAATAGACTAATTGTTAATGAAAGAAGAAAAGATTAGCAGTAGTTAAGCGAACCATAAGTCCTGTAGTACAATAGAACCTTAATTAATTAAATAATTAAATGGCATTTAAATCACGGTGTCATATACAAGCTTGACATTCAGAAGGGAAATTGTTTTAAACAGTACTAATTGCCCAGAATATTTTAAGATATATACTAGAAAAAATTTTCTCTTAAAAGAAAATAACAAAATATATTAGAAACAAGGGAATTATTGATTGTTTAAGCGCAAGCGCAGGTTGTGGCGTTATTATATCATAACACATTTCTCCATTGATTTACCTTAAATAACACTCTACAAGTGTGCTTTCTGTTAAGCTTAGTGCGAGTTTACCGAAAATAGACTGTCCAGAGGTAGAAAACCTTACAGGCTGCCACCTTGTGACTCGAATTTGCCGTTACCGGAATTTCCTTACTTATTCTAGAGAATTAATTTCTAGAATTTGTTACAATTGCTTACACTAAAAGCATATTTATATAAAACTGTAAAATTCCATAAAAAGTTTACTACAAAATTCAAAATATTTTAATGTACATATTTGATTAAAAGGAGAATTAATTAATTCGTATTATATTAGATAATAAATCTTTTCCTAGCGCAATTGTCTTTTTTTTTGTTGCCATGAAAAGTTAACTGTATCACATTCATTATGAATATGCAAACGTATCTTAAACTTTTACTTATTTATTAATTAGTTTTTACATTTCCGTAACTAATCTTCTTTAGTATTAAAAATGCAAAACAATCTCAAAATATTGGCACTTTCATTAAGTCTGTCATTATAATATCAATTTAATAGATAAATCAAACTGTGACGTAATATTCATTACGTGTTTCCTCTACTTGGAAAAATCATCTTTAAGAAATAATAAATATGCTTACGGGATGGTGTGTTATTATCGATGCAAACGTGACGGACTCGAATTCCTCGAAATCATTTCATCAGTTGATCTTTCTGTATCCTAGTAAGGCAGTATAAAATCCAATGACAAGAAAGCTTTTTTACGCCTGCACATTATCATGGAAGATTTCTTCGATCCGATTTCTGCCAATGCGTAATGTTGCTTGAATATTATCACGTGCGAATTTCCTTTGCTCTATCCGGTTTCAACTGTTTCTGTCAAAAATTCTGATATTGATCTTTTCCTCTTTTTTAAATTTTTTAAGGTAGTCTTAAAAATCAAATATAAAATTATTATTATATTACATCGAGCTAGTGCTAATTAAACCAACAAAAGCAATCACAGTTGTAGTGAGCTATACCCAAATAATAAGACTAACAATAAAAAGCCTTGGAAATTTTCTTTGGATTTAATTCGTATTATTATTTAATATGAAAAGTGAGTAGGGTAATCAGTAAAATAGTGCACGTCATCTTTTGTATTGTGAACCCAAAATGTTTTGACAGTAACAAATTACTGCGTTACAAAACAAGCAGTCAAATAATTCAGGAGTGCGATTTGCAACTTTAATAAGCATATACGTTAACAATACAGCTGTTTAATGCCTCACCTATGATTGTTGTTTTGATAGCCACATAAATAATATAAACCGAATAGTAATTACACATTGTCATTTTTTCAATTATTACTAATTGTATGTTTGTGAAAATCCAAGGAATTTAACTTGTTTGTAAAGAAAAGTTACTACAGATTTAATTTTACAATTAAGAACCGAATACCTAAATTTACAAAGCAGTTTATTACGCCATTAAGTAACAAAAGAAGTTGTAATGCAATTGATATTACGTACCACATCGTACACTTTTATTTTTATTATTTCCTTTATTAAGTTACTTTGATACAGAGACATTACTTGTCAAACTGGGAATACTCGATGCCTTACAAAAGGTTTTAGAAGCTTGAATTGAATAAACTTTTTTACGCCTCTTAACATTATTAATGTTTATAAAGTCAGCAATTGTTTTTAAACGACACTTGGTAATATTTTTAATAACTTTATCTTTATGGAAATGTCAGTATTCTGAAATTTGTATCGTAAACTTGTAAAGTAATCCCACTTATTCTACAAACATCTCTTATGGTCTTACCCAACTAGATTCAGCAGAGGCCTTGAGCACATGTAAGGTTATAATCACAATAAAAGAACACAGTTGTAAGACAAGATCATATTGATGTCAAGCAAACAAAATATCCATAAGTCAGGAGTATACAATATTATCATCAAATAAAATGCATCCAAATAATAATTAAATTGTACACAATAAATACAGTTTAAATACATTGCAACTAAAAATCTACTAAGAAGAAGAAACGTTTTAACAAGGTTATAAAAAAACCTGTCATGTGATGCAAAAAAGATCTTGAAGGATTCGCAGATTTGTATGTTCAGTAGGCTAAAGTTTACTATAAGCTAAAACAAAAGAAAAACATTTTGACTAGAAGTAAACACAAATTATTTAAAATTAAGAAATTAAATGCTGAAGATAAAAATGCTCGTTGGAATAGCAGGGTGGGACCAATGAAACGAAGCGAGGAACCAGCAATTAGAGCGAGTCGTCAGACGACAGCAGTGGAACGGCCTCGTAGACAAAAGATGAAGTTCTATCAAACGTAAATAAATGCTATACTAGTAGGTAGGAAACATTAATTAGCACCCAGAAAAATGGCAATTCTGAAGTAACTTAGCCCCAAAATCATTAAAGCTTTCAAGAAATAATCTACAATCTAGCTAATATATAATTACGTACAGTATGTATTATTTGTTTTTAAAGAAACAATAGAAATGAACTACAGATTTATACTAGGTGTCTCGCCCTAATACAAAGAATTAACCAGCAATTCAGAGAACCAGTTATTAATAATGATCTTTACTTAAAAAAGAATATACAAGAGCTAAAGAATAACCTAAAATAGGAAAACGAAAAATATCGTGATAGCCACATTGACTTTTTTAACAATAGCTCATTTTAACAATAAAAATTGATAAATTCTGGAAAGCTTGAAATTTACTAATTGAAATGTGTTTATTCAAATAATCTAAAACAGGACATGAAAAGATATCTAAATTCAGTCAGCCTACTGTAATTGCCTATGCTTTCAAGAAATATTATTTGAAGCTTTTCTAAGCAAGACGTAAATTAGGACCCTGGACGTTTGGGGTTGGCTGTTTAGGCACGAGAACGTTTGGGCGTGGGCCTCTATAACAATATTTCTTATAACCTCGTTTTGTTTCGTTTTCCATTTAAAAATAGAAATTACATATTTTTAAATGTGTTATATTTCTATCGTACAGATGACAGTTATAACATTCGTTGCTTTTTTTAATCGTCTCTTGGTAAGGTAAATTTTCTGGAATGTTAAGAAAAGAAAAATTTAAATTTCTTTCCATTCAATAAGGAAATTACCTCAAACTAATATAACAATTCTTGAATTTCATCCGGTAACTCTGAAGGTTAATAGGTTAGATTCAAGATTATTATTATATGTTGATATCATTCTAGCTTTTTATACCTTGCTAACCTCAAAATAAAAAAGATCAAAAATAAATATTTTACGCCTAATTAACCAACAAGAAAAGTCTTCTCATCCAAACGTTGTAGACCCGGTAAATCAGTTTGAAATTACTACATTACAATGGACTATATTTAAAAAAATCAAGCTAGCAGATATTTGATCATTGCTAACCTGATTTGTTATTTATTAAAATAGAATTGACTGCTCCTTATCAAGTTCAGTCCGCCAATTCTTAAGTCAAAGTGATTACTAAAGAATGCTGGTAAGCGGCTTGGTAGCTGCTAGAGTGGTATTTTACTTGGCTTCCAAGAATTAGGAGGAATATATGCTTATTCATGGGTACCTGAAAGAGGAGGCGACGTCGTTTGGGTACGACCGTTTGGGCCGGTTTGTCATTGCCTCTCATAATAACTATAAGCCCGTTTATAAATTTCCAAATTGCTAGATGACCCTCAGTCTGCTGTTTGATGCTTTGGCTAAGTTTAGTTCAGTACATACAATCCTGATCTCCAATTGTTCTTTCGTATACATTTCACAGTTTTGAATTATTGCATTGGTTGTTTCCAATAGTTAGTTTCTCTCGCAATTTATTTGAACTGCGCTAAAATACTGGAAAGTGTCATATTTATGTAAGAATTTAAATATAAATTTAATAATGGAAACTGTATTTACCTGAAAGTGCTATTTGACAAAGTAGACTATTTTCTTGTATTATTGCAACTCCAATATAAAAGAAAATAAGAAGTATCTCGTGCGCAATCGGACGGCGTCTAAACGACCTTGCGCCAAAACGGCTTTATCTCGAACATCTTCGTTTTAGCCTGAGACCTTTATTTTTTGAACGAAGAATAGTTATATTATAAATCGTTTTGTGAGTGGGTACAAAGACTTTTCTCTTTTTGAAAACTTGTAAATTTGGTCTTACTTTGGTAATGAAGTTTACGAGTTGAAAGTACTGGAGTGGCAGCGGCATTTGGAATAGAGTGGCGTTATAAGTTTCGCACCTTTTAGTTATACTTATATTAGTCCCAGCACTTTTCTTGTTTTGGGAACTTACGCAAACCCTATATGAAGAAAAAAATGCGTCGATTTTCTATTGCAACGGTTTTCAAACTGTGCACCTCTGTGCTTAGGCCAACGAGCCTCTCATAAGTACACTACCAATAAGAACAACATAAAATAACTTTTAAAAATCAGAGTTGAGGGAAAATATGCAACATTGGGGTTGTGTAAAATGTATTGAAACTTTATTGAATAAGGAAGTAAATTTCACTAAGAAAGTTACTCAAGATTTCCAAACAAATAACTACAGATACAGACAATGGCAAAGTCTACGTGAGATCTAGCTTTGTTTTGTTTCCATTGCGCTGCTGTGGTAGGTCGACACCTACAAACCAAAACGTGCACTCGTGTATCTTTATTGGTAAGTGTGCTAATAGTGAAGATTTTGCTGAATTTCTTCTTGTTTAGCATCGTCAGATTTATCTATAAACCTAGTATTTTGACATTTCTGTGAAAGGCATCTTGAACTAAAAGAATAGAAACCTTCCCAAGAAAGACCTTCTACTTCATTAACGTGACTTATTTAACGAAGATATTCTACAAACGTCGATACTGAAATTAGTGGTAAAAACCAACTTTATATTGAAATGAATGTTTAAAACCATAAGGATTAAAATCACTTTCTTTAGAATGGAATATACTAAAACCATAAAGACTATAATCGCATTCTTTAAAATAGAATACACTAAAACCATAAGAATCAAAATCGCTTCTTTTAAAA
The DNA here is from genome assembly GCA_011009095.1 of Ignelater luminosus. Lineage (NCBI taxonomy): Eukaryota > Metazoa > Arthropoda > Insecta > Coleoptera > Elateridae > Ignelater > Ignelater luminosus. The sequence continues at coordinate 17,804 of VTPC01002036.1, forward strand.
TAGAATATATTAAAACCATACAGCCTCAAATCGCTTGCTGTAAAATACTCTGCATTAAGACCATAAGGACTAAAATCGCTTGCTTTAAACTAGAATATACTAAAACTATAAAGACCAAAATCACTTCCTTTAATATAGAATACCTTAAAACAATAAGGACCAAAATTGCTTGTTGTAAAATATAATGTATTAAAACTATAAAGACTAAATTCGCTTCCTTTAAAATACAATGCATTAAAACCATAAGGACTAAAACCGCTTCTTTTAAAACAGAATGTATTAAAACTATAAGGACTAAAATCACTTGCTTTAAAATACAATGCATTAAATCATAAGGACTAAATTTGCTTCGTTTAAAATAGAACACACTAAAACCATAAGGATCAAAATCGCTTCCTTTCAGATAGAATATGTTGAAACCATAAAGGCCAAAATCGCTTCCTTTAAAACAGAATATATTAAAACCATTAAGACTAAAATCGCTTGATTTAAAATACAATGCATTAAAACCAAAAGGACACAAATCGCTTGCTTTAAAATGGAATGTATTAAAACTATAAGGACTGAAATCGCGTCCTTCAAAATATATTAAATCCATAGAGACCAAAATCGCTTCCTTTGAAATAGAATATATTAAAACCATCAAGACTAAAATCGCTTACTTTAAAATACAATGCATTAAAATTATAAGGATTAAAATCGCTTCCTTTCAAATAGACTATACTACAACTGTAAAGGCCAAAATCGTTTTTTTTTAAAACAGAATATATTAGAAACCATAAGGACTAAAATCGCTAACTTTAAAATAGAATGTATTAAAACTAGAAGGACTAAAATTGCGTTTTTTTAAATAGTAAATATTAAAACCATCAAGACTAATAGCGCTTGCTTTAAAATACAATGCATTAAAACCAAAAGAAATAAAATCACTTGCTTTAAAATACAATGCATTAAATCCATAAGGACTAAATTTGCTTGCTTTAAAATAGAATACACTAAAATCATAAGGATCAAAATCGCTTCCTTTAAAACAGAATATATTAAAATCAAAAGGACCAAAATAGCTTCCTTTAAAGTAGATTATACTAAAAGTACAATGCATTAAAACTATAAGGACTAAAATCGCTTACTTTAAGATAGAGTGTATTAAAACCATAAGCACCAAAATCCTCCCTTTAAAATACAATATACTAGAACCATAATGACCAAAATGGCTTCCTTTAAAATGGAATATATTAAAACTATAAAGCCTAAAATTGCTTGCTTTAAAATGCAATTCATTAAAACCAGAAGGGCAAAAATCGCTTACTTTAGATGAAAATGTATTAACTGCAACTAAGGAAAGAAACTATGAGGACAGTTACATTACTTGTGGTTTTGCTGATGATTTTCTTCAATGCGTCGTGTGAAGAAGGAATGAGTTTATACGAACAGCTACGGTGCGCAATTCTTGTGATTATCAAAACAGAAATTGGATGAACTCTTAGCAAATAAATATGAGACTTTTATGAACACCTTAATAAAGAGATTTTTCTACAAAAATTTCTATATCTCAGCTATCGTGCAGTTTAAGGAACAAGCACCCCGAAGAACATATATTGAAATTTTATGAATGCGATTTTTTGGTTTATGCGGCAACAGAAACTAAATACTACCGCAGTCGGTTACATGCAGAGGCTCATATGGGAGTTTAACTCAATTTAATGAAACCTAACTCGGTAGTTCTAGAAAACGGTGCTGCAGTTTACACGAAGTAATTGTAAACTCGGAACATGCAAATGGTCAATTTTATAGGTAGAATTTTGTTTTATTTTTTTCAGAAATACTTTCACATGTAACTAATAGCTTACTAACTTAATGTTTTTTTAACAAAAAAAAAAACATAAGTAAATAAATAAAAGGTATTGTGGTTCATTTTTCTGTTTGCAAGGGTAACGCGAGTGAAAAGGTTTGGAAACCATTGCTTTAGTCAAGGATGATGAGTCGAGTATACTAGAGAGGCATTACAGGTATTCTTCCATCAAGCTACTGTGCATCCGGTTAACTGAGGTTGCAAGAAAACTTTGAAGGAAAAAATGTGGGATCTATATATATTTAGGGGTGTTATGTGTTAATTAGGAAACATATTTAAACATTATTAGTCATAGTTAACCATGACGAGTTATAAATTGGATCTAGCAAGTACTTGTAAAGTCGTAACTGTTAAATTGATTTGTTAAATTTTATAAAAAAAATGTTAGCATCATGTTTTGCTGAGTTGCTTTTACTGATTTGATTCTGTACTCTAATATTAATCTAAGACCGCCAGTTGGAAAGACCGGGAAGCTTCTATTTAACCAACCCAAAAAAACAAGAAAGAGTAATTTAGCTCATAACAATAAACATTTGCTTATAATTTTAACCGCTCAGTTTCTTCAGTTGGGTTTACCAATAAATAACTTACTTAAAGCAGCTGCCCATACAACAATAATGCGATCATAGTTCTGTTGATGATATCAAACCAAGCAAGAAAGTTTAAATAATTTAAACAAAACGAAGACGAAGTTTGCACTTGCATGCAATTAAATATAATACATAATAATAAAAAAATAATTTAATCAGTTTAGAGTTATTGAATTAAACATAAATATAACATTTAAAACATGCAAATTTATGATTACCTGGAAGTTAAATATGTTTCGTATGAAAAATGCTTTTTCCGGAATTGCAAAAATTAATAATTTTTCATATTGCTACATTATTTTATAACAAGTAAAAAAACTACAAATTTTATTTAGGATATTCACAAGTTTCCTTTTTTATGTGACCATTAATAATAACCAGTGGAAAAATCTGGACTGAAACTGGTTTGAGAAACTTTAAAATGAAAATCTGAGTTGATAAATGTTATAGTTATAGTAATGTTTTAAGTAGTATATCCAATCGGCTTATTTTAAGTGATATTCTGCGTAATTAATATTTCTTTCTGGAAATAAATAACAGAATTAAAAAATAGGATGCTCTACTAACCTTCAATAAAAAATTGAATTAATAAACAAGTAAAAGCTTTTAGTGGACACAGCCCTACGGCTCTTCTTGTAGTAGCTTTAATCAAAAATTTCCAATCCAATTATTTACTAAAGAGAACACTAGTATATTAAGAGATTTGTTTAGAAATTGATTCTAATTAGACAATCTAATCAGTATTTACATTGTGTACATAAAGTTGTACATAATAGGATGTAAATAGAAAATGTCTAGAATTTAAATATCTAAATGGATTAATTTTGTTGCAGGTAATGTAAATGGTGTAAACGTTATAGGATTAGCTTTACAAGGTCCTTCAATGCCTAGTATTGCAGTGTTACATCATAATGGCCCTTATAACCTCCAGCCCTGCATAGGTGAGTACCTTTTAATTATCCACATTATTGTTGTTTCTGCTCTAAATAGTGTAAATCCTTTGAAGTTTTTTTAAATTATTAATATTTGTCTATTAAATGACAAACTGTAACTATAAAGTAAGACTTAAGTTAACATTGTCTTAATGCACAAATTGTATGTTTAGATGATACCGATACCAGTAATAGTGCTGCAACTGCTGTAGCACCATTGCAGCCTAGACCAGCAACAACAGGAAGTGCAGACGTTCTTCCCTTGCAACCGCGTTTATTGCCAAACTTTTGTACTGAATCTGGCTTACGCGAAACACGTTCCGAGCCACGCGAAATTCTACCCTTAGGAAAAAGTTTATTGCCTGATTATAGTCCAGCTAAGATTATGGAAACAGAACTTGGTTTAGCAAGTGCTTCCGCTATTGCAATAGGAAGCTCAACCGAGGTACTAGTTAGTATTTTAGAAAATCAAGCAGGATTTCGTAGAAATTCCTTCTTGAGCGTTAGCTCTCAAAGTCCCGTTTCTTCGAGACACAGAGCAAGTCCAGTTCAGAGTTCAGTAATAGCAGAAGCAGATCCAGATGAAGAAGCCAAGTCTAGTAAATATAATAAAACTCGTATAGTAGAATGTAACGAAACGGAACTAAAGTCTCCCGATTATGAATTTGTAAAAAGCCCTAGTACCGAATTAACTAACCCCTCGGACCAATCTAGTCCCACGGAAGCCCCTAGAGATACAAGTTGTTTTAGTTTAGACGCCCACGTTGTTCCTAACACATCCAATTCTTGTGATACAGACTTAAAATCTTTCAATCAACCTTCCGATATTGAAGTCTTACATGCGACCTATCTGTAGTTATTAACAAACTCAAATTCTTAAAAATCAGATTTGTTAGAAATAATAGCAAACTAATTTTTGATAGAATACAGTAAACAGAACACTTTTTATATAATCAGAACATAAAATAATTTGGTATCCCATATTCTATAGTTCATAAAACCAAAGTTTAGAATTATGTTAAGAATACAAACAGATATTGTTTATAAAAATTAAGTTATCTGAAATAGCTCTTATTCAGATGTCGTATTGAAATAGAATGGTCTAATACTATTGATTATTATAAATTAATAATATCTTTTATAAAATGTAAATCGAGCATTTTAATAGAGACCAGATATTTAGACAAAGCATTCTCATTATAACAACGTAAACAAAAAATGTTAAAAACACGAAATTTGTTTTCAATGCCTTTGATATCTTTACCTTTAACCTTTGAAAATTTAATAGCTACGATATTCGTTTTTCTGCGAGTATACAGAATGTTTTCTTGTATGTATGTTGTACCTTCAAGAGGTTGAAATTTTTGTATAAAAAAATTCGAGATTGTTTCTTACAGAAATGCTATTGTATTTTGTTTTAAAAGAATAGAAGTGATAGAGATAGGTTGAAGTTTTTGAAAATTACTTGTCAGATTTAGCTTGCTAAACTGAGTTGGCAATTACTTATTGTAAGAAACTTGAGCTTGAAATACATGTAACAGTCTTACAACAATTAACGATTTTAATTTGCCACAGGCACAATAAAAAATGTTTTTAGTACTACTAATCATTCTTAAAAATATATAGAGTGTCAATCAAAAATTTTAAATTAATTATAAAGATACGAAATTTATTTTCTTTATATTGCACATTTCTATTGGAGCAACCAAATTTTGTTCACAACCTTAAATCTTTGATTTCAGAAATTTTAGACTTTTTGACGTGTTATGGCTTCAATGATAGCGATAGAAAACTCAAAAACAAATCACATTTGAGGTTTTAGTCAGAATGGATATGCTTACTATAACTACCACAACAGTTCGCAACAAATAGAAAAAATTCTTATTCTTGATTTTCTGCAAAATCTTTAAGCCCATAATCTTTGCCCATTTGAAAGCCAAATATCAGTTGCTTTGCTATATCAAGCGATTTTACATTTGAAATTTGGACATATGAATTTGAGCTTTCAAGCTTCTAATTTTCAAATTTATAAAATAATCTGTCCCGATTTTGCCCGTTTTTGGCAGTTACTGTATTCAACAAATGAGCAATGCCAATCTTCACAGAAGATAGTATTTGAAGTTATGATGATGACTATGACTTGTCAAATTAAAAGATTTTTAGCACAATTTCTAAATAGATACACATGACAACAAGAAAAATAATAATTCTAGACAATTAAAACTAAAAAAGAATTCATCAAGATAAAACGACAATAGAAAGTTTGTATAAATAATTTTTTAAAAACATTTTTGTATTTAGATTCAGTGCTACTACTTTTTGGATGTTCAATTCTTTATGGAATAGTGAAGAGGTAACCTATCTTTTAATTTCACTCAAATAAACTTGATAGACCACGCAGAAAAAAACACTTGAAGGCTTAACTGACAACATTGATATTCAAACAGTTTGATAGGATGAAATATCAGAAAAAAATGGAAATGGAAATGTGATGAATGCAAAACTCCGAAATGGAATGAAGCAGTTCAGAATATCAGAACCTATTTAATAAGACTGAAAACAAAACGATAAGAAGTAGAACAGTGTACAGACCTACCTCGCGAAAAATTACAATATTATGAACAGGGCTGGCCTTTGAATTTAGTTTGTCCTAAGGCAACTTCAATCTTCTGAGCCCTTGCGCATAATACCAAGCAGATTAAAAACTATTCATCCTAGAAGATTTTAAAGTACACTTCACAAGCTTCACAACAAGCCAAAAAAATTCATAAAAGTTAGACCAAGCCCAGAAATCAAGGAAATTCAAAAAACCTGATTGAGCACTTCAAACAGCTTGATAGGCAAGAGTCGGAAAATACAGACAAAATTTTTAGTTTTTGTCGGAATTATCAAATAGGAATTAATAAAATCTAGAATGCGTCTCTTTAAAGCATCTGTTGATATCATTTGAAATAATTGGAAAAGTTTTTACTGCAACTTTATTTGAATTGATGATAATCGAAGGGACTGAAAGCAACAATCAGTCTTAATTTAAATTCTATACAGAACCTTCATTTAGGTAATAATGATGCAGCAATTTCATCTAAAAATATTTTAAGGAGAAAAATAAACTGTCTTGATCCACTTGTACACAAGAAATCTGGAAATGTTTCTCTTAAAGTGAATGAAAAAAAAATGCTCCATAACTTGCAAAATATTGAAAAATAAGAGAAATTAATTCACAGTTGTACTCAATTTCGTCTTTAGAAATGAAGCGAAAGAGAACATGTTCAAGTTTTGTATGAACAAATACAACATACAAAAATACAACTCTAAAATGAAAGCAAAATCAAGCAAAAATACATACTAATAATAGAAATTATTCGCAATTAAAACTGCATCTTGACAAAATCAGGAAATTTTTCTCAGACTACGTTCGATCTATTTTAACTATAATATAATCTTGACCCCTACATTCACAGCTTAGTCAACAGTACTTACTTCTCTCATTTTACAATTTCACATGGGTAGAACTATGTATTCTAGTATTTTATCTTTCTAATATGCTGTTTGAATTTCTTTTTACCGATTTTTTCTCTCTCCGTGTTTGCGCGTCCTGAGGAATTCCTTCACTAGCTTAACATCAGATGCCGACCCTGCTTACAAAAATAAATATTGATTAAATAGTAGTTAATACCTAATATTTTATAAACTAAACGCAGTATAAAAACGATTATACTATATGATTCAAGAAATTTCAATAATCTAAGAAGGCTGTGAAAGAAAGATATGTCTTACTCAATTGTTTTGCTGTGAAAGTGACATTTTGTCATTTCTAGGTTATGTTTGGTACTGTTTACGCTACTGTTTTGTTGTCAAATTGACATTTTTACTTAAGTTAGAACATACGTTTACCGTTCATGGACTCCACAGAGCTGGAATTCTTTGAACAACTTGTCACAGAAAAAAATATACACTTTAACAGTCCAGACCAATCAAAGTGAAAAAGAAGTGACAAGATGAAATAATACTGAAATACTCACCAAACATATCCAAGAATTTTAAAAAATCAAATACACTAATCTCAGTTACACCAAAAAATTAGAACCTATGTCTATGGGCCAATTGAAAATTATATTATACAGGAGGGAATATACAAAATACGCAAATAGACCTAAGCAAATTAGACTGAGGAAAAAACCCGTAAATATTATTAAGAATGAAAAAGATGAAAGGTCGGAAAATGCTGAACATTTTTTTCTATTACAATTAAAAATTTAAGAACCTAGATGAGTCTCACTTAAAGAAAATACGACATAACGAATTTAATTGGTTCTCAACGTGGGGCAACAGAGTATATGTTACAGTGTATTTTCTTAAATTATTAATTTTTTTTAATTCATTAAAATATAATTATATTGAGTTTTTAATATAATTTTTGTAAGAACGTCTTTATTTAAAATTTTAGTATCAAATATGTTATCGACTCAAAAGCATTATTCAATAGCTTATTTACATAGAATAAATTATAGCAATATTTATATTACAAGGCACTTGTAAAATATCTCTGAATAAATTTAACGATAATATTAAATAGCTAACAATACTGAAGACTAGCTAAAAATATACAGATTTTTAAACTTAACATCCAATATTCGTTTAAATGAGAAAATGTCTGAATATGAGGTCTCTGTGTCTGATTATTATGATCCTTTATAGTTAGTGACGATAAAATCTTCAATTACAGCTAAAAGTCAAGAGTCAATGTGGTGAATTTAAATATCAATATTGACATCCTGGTCATCTGCTATTTATACATAAATTTTCGAAATATTATATTTAGCATTTTTCAAGCAACTAATACAAATTAAAGCTTTCTTAGCACAGTTTATTCTTAAACTAGCACTAAATATAAGGCTTCTTTAAAAAATTCTTAGGGTTACTTTTAAAATCTCATTTGCGAAATTTACATATACACAAGAATTGTATCACGCCAAAGTTATTAATGCATTATTTTTACATAGAAACGTCTCACATTGTGCGATCTGTATATGTAAACACTGACCTAAACCCTTAGCTTTGATGTAGCAAATGAATATTTTTATCCTAAAAAGAATATATATGTATGTAAAGCCGTTATTGTGAAATGAAAAGCAACTCAAAAGGAAAAAAATGACTGTAACATTTTAATATCACTGTTAATGAAACATTGAGCTATATTAATGGATTATATGTGATGTTGGTTGTTTGTTGTTTAAATGTGTATTTAATCCTTTCGTATTACTTTTTATACTTTTATTTTTATAAACATATTTTTAAAATAAAGCGCCAGCAAATATATCTAATGTAAACATGTTTGGAAAATTTTTATGTGTAATAATTGATGAGCTTCTAGCGAAGATTTTTTTAGAAAATCGTATAAATTAGGATCCAAAAAGAATAACAAATTATCAATTCTAGTAAACAAATTAAGCCAATTTTAGAGGTATATGATGACCAGGAATTTAAATGCGCGGAGAGGATAAAGAATTTTTATTGAGATTTATAGTAGAGAAAATGATTGTGCTTAAGAACACCTGCGTTAAGCACAACCAAGTTTTATGCTCACTGTATATTAATATATTTTTGTATTATTGTAAATTAATGATAAATAAAAAATTTTATGATATGTTTCTTGTTTTATTTATTTAATCTTACGATAGTAACATCAAAAATGATGAATGTGTACATGGAACAAACAAAACAGAATAATCCACGCCCTAGGGAATAAATTCTTTTGTTTATAATATCTATTTTCACTTCGTAGGTATTTTGTTTATTTCATTAGGATTATACATTACAGCGATATCAATTTAAAATTTTTCTTAGTTACACTATTTTCTAATTTCTAATAAATATCGTAATATAAATTTTATATATTGCAGTGTCCATAGTTTGAAACTCACCATTAGGATGTCAAAAATGGAAAAAGAGGTAGAGTCGATTAAACTAGAACAAAGTTGCCTATTTTGGAGATCAATTTATTAGTGTTTCTATTTCATCTTCTAGTTAAAAACAAAAATTTCCGAATTAATTCATATCTATAAATATCTCCGTAGAAAATATTGAAATAATAAAACGGAAAGTGATAATGATAGACTACATCGATAGACAGTTGTCGTGAATTATCAAAATAAAACCTTGAATAGTTCGTTTTGAATGCTTCTCGGTGGGGTTAGCGGGCTGTGTATCTATTAATTTTGTTTTTAAATATTTGTTTATCGTTCTCTAATCAAACCTTCCAAACGTGGTATTCTTTTGATTTACTAAATTTCTCTTAACAAAAAATCTATATTTAAGAAAAATACATTGATCTTGTGCAAATAGTGTTGTAATGTACCATGGCATACCGCAGTGTTACAAAAAAATCGAAAACAGAGAACATTACTGTACAGCAAAGAATCTGCTCAATCCTGAGTATTATACAATTATACATAGTCGTTCCATTTAAACAAATTAAGAGCAGTGATTTATCCAGTGAAATAAAAATCGCAATTTTCTTTTATTTTTGGTTAAGTTTTATATTTTTGGTAATAAACAAATCAAATTATTTTGAAGAAACAAAAACTGACCAACTGGTTTCTAAAATATGCAACTTTTTTCATTTTAATAAAATTGTTCTTTACTGACATTAGGACCGTAATAGTAACCTACAAATTTTGGGCACCCATTGTATAAATTGAGTTTGACATCCAAACATCATAAATAAGTTAAAATCAATGCCGTTGTTGCAAAAAAAATGTATTTAAAGCATACTATTCAATTTACATTTGGCGAGAGAATAAAAACTAGTTCGAATACTCGTGTCGGTAAATTTATCTCAAACTAGTTCAAGGAGATAGGCCTCAAGGGTAGATTCATTAAACAAGGAGGCCATATCTTGGTTAAATTAGGACTGGCTTTAAGATTTAGTTTGTTTACTTCAAAAGTAGAAACATCAATGTTTCCATTTGCATTTTCACCAAAATGCTTTTTAGGCCATTTTTCTTCGTCTGAAATAAAGCTGTAAATATTGATGTGTCTAATTAGTTAGAACATTATTTTTTATAACAATGATATTTAAATCTTTCCAACTATGCTAACTTAAAATCCTAGTTTGGAAATTAAAATTTCAAACTCCGTTCCACTTACTTCTGATTAAGATTTATTTATTTGCTGGATTATTAATTATGATTTTTATATCAATAGCAAGCATTATAGTTACAAAAACAGATTTCTGATTGAGACTGATAACACATAACATCGTATCTACTTTTATTCCAAGACACTATCCGAAACGATAAATTTATATTTCTTTCCCAATTTGTGCTGGCAAGTGGGTTTGGATTTTTGATAAATTTTTGCAATTAGATTCTACGTACAGTCAAAAAAAACTGCCCCCCCCCGTTTGTTTATTCAAATAGACAAACCTTGGATACGATCTCGAACAGATCATTAATCTATCTCTTCAGGATTTCCCAAAACGCACCCCAATCCTTTTTATTATATATGAACAATGACTGATTTTTATTTAGGAAGTGTCAAAGGTACACACCTTGGTGATCGTTTAGCCCATCTTAGATCTTTTGGTCAGCGTGACTGAACCATTTTCGCTATTGTGGATAATCGAGTAAAAAAATTTTGACACGTTGTACAGATCTGGAGTTTTGGACACTGGGGAATATTTTACTGTCATCGCACAGAAGGAGACAAAAATACATAATAATTTACTTGAGATCAAATTTCTAACGTTGCAGCAAAAGGTCATATGTCAAACAATGACCATTTAGACTTATGTATACATATCAGTACAGTTTCTGATAAAGGTTGCTGTGGTAAAATGAATTTATGTCTGCTCCTTAAATGACACATATATCTTATTTGGTTCGACAGACTTAAATTCTATACATCCAGATCATACCGGACAGAAGGTCTTATGCTGACTTACTACCATTGTACCGATGTGAATCATGTTGTGCAGAGACTTATGTCAACATGAAACCTATTCGGTTTAAAGTGTTTGCATCAACTTAATTTCTTGTGGCCATCCGCAGCAGTCATCATTCCATGGTGTGATAGACATTTCATTTGCAACAGTGTTTTGCAACACCTCTTTTACAAACCTCGGAGTCGTTCTACAAGAGAAAATATTGGACTTATGATTTTACGGTTCGCAATTGCAGTAGTGGTTTTGCTACATGCTATTTGTGGCACGAGTCTCTGGCAATGCAAAAAGCAAAAGAAATTGCTTCTTGTCTGTTTAAAGAGCTAATGAATTTGCCGCCTAATATTAAAAAGGTTGTTCTATACTCAGATACATGCGACGGCCAAAATAGATACGTTAATGTAGTAACTATGTTTTTGGCTTTTTTGCAGACAAAAAACTTTTTAGAAGAAATACACCACAAATCTTTGACTTCAAGTACGAGGGTGGTCTGAAAAGTTTCCGACCTAACAAAGATACAAGACATT
>VTPC01002036.1:34646-48106 GCA_011009095.1 Ignelater luminosus
GCATATCGACATAAATCTTATTTTCGAGATGGCCCCACGGAAAAAAATCAAGTGGACTTAAATCCGGCGAGCGAGCTGGCCATTCTACTGCACCTCTCCTGCCTATCCATCGATAACGGAAAGTATTATCAAGAAACTGTCCGACATTAATTCCGAAATGAGGAGGAGCCCCGTCTTGTTGCAACCATATTCTGTTATGGGGTACATCTGGATCTAGTTCATTAGGAAATAGAACAGCTAAAGAAACATGTGGATTTTCCACGACAGCCAACATTATATTTTAAAGTTGTTTATTATTTAGAGCTTTAGGTCTGCCCGTTTTTGGACTATCTTTGACAGAACCCGACTCATGAAATTTATGCAAAATTTTACTTAACAGTAGACTGAGAAATATGGTATTTGGGGTGCACGTTATTAATTAAATTGCAATCTTCTTCCTGTGTTCTCCTTCTGTCTCCATATCACAGCATAATTAAAATTTCGATACGATGTTTTTCTGATAAATGATCCATAGCAAGTCGTATTTTTGTAACTTTGTTATCTTCATGTATATCAAAATGCTTAAATTAATTAAACAAATAACTTTTCGCTTCAGTTCGGTTATTAATTGACATTTCTACTACGCATTCAATTGTTGCAACAAACAAAAGTGTATCACACCGACCATAATGTGACTAGATGATATTGAAAATTTAAAAGACCGCGTCTGGAAAGGTAACAGATGAATAAATAAACTTTTAAGCGTTATTAAAACAATTTTTTGCGTTTTAATCAAAATTTACTTATGCAAGTGTATCGAAGTTTTACATCATTGAAAAGAGAAAAACAGTTTCTATCAAATGAGTACAATGATACCTTCCCATTAAAAAAATTGAAGCATTATTCGTTGCGCTTTTGTTTTTTAAAAAATAGTTATTTGGTATTGCCCTGTAATGTAAAACTAAATACTAAATAACTTTTATAGGAGACATTTTTCCATAAAATGCATATTTACTGAGATATATAGGATATTCCATACTTTTAGGACCCACTGTATATATATACATGATGTAACAAATAAGTTAAGTCATGTAGATATCTACTTTGTTAAAAAGGTACAAAAACTTGCTGACACAAAAATTATTTATCAAACTTAACTACCAAATTCTCTTACTCGCTCAGTTTGCTTGTTAGTTTCTTAAATGCGCTGGCATACTCAAAGTCCTAAGACTCGCCAGGTAAAAAATGCGTTAATAACAGATTTGTTATTCAATTATTCAAGAGACATGTAATTGACAATCGTGTTGTGGCTGGCTAAAAAAAAATACTTGAAAGTGACAATTTAAGTTCATTTCAGTTGTTCTTACGTTGCTATGCGTCTGAATTAAAAGACGCATCTAAGGAAATTTGTACAAAATAAAAATTATTGCAGTCTTCTGCAAAGACACAACAAACTTTTTAACTATCAAGACTAAGATAACTCATAGTATAAGTTTGTTTACATAAAAAAAATAATGGTGATATTCAAAGCTCACGAGGGTTATGCACTATACAAATATACAAAGAATACTTTGGTAATTACATATAATAAAATGTACAAATGTTGACATTTTATCGATTTATCCTCAACTTTATGTTTTCAAGTTCTATACGTGAATATCACAGGCACGCTCTAGGAAATAAAATATTTCATTTAAAAATAGAAATATAGGCGTATATATCATAATTATGAAAACAAACATTTTTAAAACTCAATTTTATTTAAGAAGTGATCATAGAGAACGACTTTACTTTCATGTATGTATATTGCAGAATTGCCTGTGGCACAGTGCCAACTTGTTAAATAGGAAGAAATTGAACTTTATTACTTCCTTTTCATATTGGTCTATGACATTATGTTCACATATTCTTTGTTTTAACAATGTTATGTTTTATAAAGTGTCAATATTTTGCCTACAATAATGAGGGATTAACCTGATGATGGCCTTGTGCAGATAAGAAACGTAAATATAAGGTAGGAAGATATTGTAGTAACTTTTAATAAATGTACAAATACCAAATCAGAATTATTGTTTCAAGAGTAATATTATTTTAATTGAAAAACAATGTGTTTCACTTGGTCATTTACACTCAGTTTAATATGAAATGCACCACCCATTCAAAGTAAGGCTACCGTTTTGAAACTTTGCTAAAATAATGTTCTATTATTGCGCATGAAACGATCACTATTTCCATTAAAACAATCAAGTGGTTGTGATGTTCGTCAGCTATCTTCCATCAACTTCAATAACTTGTTGCTTAGAAACAAAACAATATCTAGTTAACATAGTTAGTTGTTTCGAGATTTTGTGACAATTAATTTTTTAAAATGCCTCCAGTGAGACAACGTAGAAATTTTAAACCTATTTCCGATTTTGATGGAGGTCGAATTATCACCATGAAAGAAGTTGGACTTTCTCTTCGTGAAATTGGTAGAAGGGTAAATCAGAGCCACACTACGGTTGCACGAATATGGTCTGCTTGGTCAGAAGAAGGCATTCAGCTACATCATCCAGCTGGTAGACCTGCTCGTAGCAGCAATGTTCGTGAAGATCGACTTCTTCGAAGAGTGGCTACAAGAGACCGCTTTCAAACAACAAGGTCTGTTGCTGTAGAGTGAATGCGAGCTTTTCACCGCCGCGTGTCAATGGCAAGAATCTACATTCCAACGGCCCCCTTTAACTACACATCAAAAAGCTGTTAGGCTTGCTTGGTATCAAAAGCAACAAAAACGACATTGCCTTCAGTGACGGATCAAGATTTGGTTTGTATGTAAATGACGGGCGTAGGAGAGTACGTCGATATGAAGGAGAAAGCCGAAACCTAGAGTTCGCTGAAAAACGCCATACAGCTTTAACACCTGGAGTTACGGTTTAGAGTGTGATTTGTTTCGGAAGAAGATCACCTCTTGTGTTCGTCCCTGGCACTGTAAATGTTCATCGCTATATTCATAATGTGCCATTCATGCAGACGTTTCCAAATGGTATTTTCCAATAGCATAACGTACGTCTACACACACTACAAACATTAGCAAAAGGTACCTCCAGCAAGCACAATTGCAAATGTTGCCCTGTCCTGCACAATCACCGGACCTACCTACCTACCTCGTTTGAACATCCTTGGGACATGATGGACCGGCAACTAAGATTATTACCAAGAGCTCCTAACAACTTAGACGAGACACCAGCTTGAGATTATATGGAACGAGATACCCCAGGAGAACAAAAATCACTTGATAGAAAGCATGCCATGTTACATATTATTAATTTTGTTTTCGTTGTTGTTATGGTTTTCTTGTAATTGTTAATCTTTTTTTATGAAAACCTGATTATTTCTTACGCAATAATAAAACATTACTTTAGCAAAGTTTCAAACCCATAGCCTTATTTTTATTTTATATGAAACTGAGTGTATTTACATTGCATTTTATAAAATAATATACACTGGTAACGAACATTTTTTAGAGAAATTTCTGAAAGGATTGCAAAGACCCTTGTCAAAATAAACAATTAAACTATAATCCTTGAAAATGAATCCTATCAAAATTTATGATTCGCTGTTATTAAAGCATTTTTGCATGTATGATTTATAGTGATTATCTTGGAAAAAAACGCAAAATCCTCCACTCCACTTTATGTTCAGCCAAAGTACAACATTACCTTACTTGACACAGAACTGCCACTTTAATCAGACTCCAGTTCACTTTACCGACGGAAAAATTACATTGGCTGATCTGCGGTACCACCCACAACGCGTTGCGATCCGAGATCAACAATAAACATAAAAGGGCAAACAATACAAAATAGAGAAAAAAAATAATAACAAATAGAAAAAGAATAACAACAAATAAAAATAAAACTAGAATGGCAAGCAAGGTAAATAAAAGAGATTCTCTGAAAAAAACATCAAAAACTTAAAACTTCTTTTGTTTTAATGAAAGAGCTGTTTAACTAAAAAAATTCAGTTAACTTGGATGCACGTATCCCTGCTCGCCGAGCGCAATGCACAATATCAATGAAGCCCAACACATGGTGACAATTGGCTATTCAATGCGACGTCATCTTCGTTGACAAGTAGTGACCAAGCGACCAGGTCAACAATATGTCAATGATGCATTGCTAGCTGGGTGGCCACAGTGCCGTCACAATAACTGCCGCAGATATCCGCTATATCCTCACTCGGCTAACGCAACGGTGAAGTGTTTGTTGGATATCTATAAATATGTAAAACTATTTTTGTTGTAGTCTGTAAGTAATTGCAAATATGAGTAGTAGGTGTTTCTGAAAAAGTAAATTGAGTGAGTTTCTTCTTAATAACTGTTATTGATCAAAATGTTTATACCCATCTTGATTGCTAGTAATCGTACAATGAAATTACTTTAAAAACATAAAAGGTACTACCAATAATAGTACATAAAAATTAAAAGTGTTCCTGTGAGACACCCTGTAGATGCTAAGGTTTTATTGGGACTTATTTATGATATGAAAAAAGAACTGTGCCGACAAGACGTTAATATTGAACATGTTTTATTTAAAAATTAAATTAATTAAACCTGACAATGAAGAATTTCTGAATTGTTTTCGTCGGTTGCAAGAATCTACCGGATGACCCTGAGTTTAATCATCAGAGACCTCAAAAGGCAGGATTTTAATTTGTTTGAAAAACTTTTACCTATCCCAATGGATCTGATTAAGTTCAGAATATGTAAAAAATTGCTGTTTGTTGTTACTCTGCTTGGAATAAATTTAAATAACTTAAAAGAAATATTAACTTCATTATTGTGATACAATAGTTTAGCTTTACAAGAAGCGTGGACGAATTAGAATATTTTTGCTCTATAAATTTAATTGTGAAAATAGGGTATTGTTGTTGATTTTTATACTGTAACAGAAAACTATGGCAAAACACTTTAGAGTGTGACTGTAGCAAAATGCGAAAACTGGATGCGCTGTAGTTTGTTTTTTAAAATATTAAATCTATTTGTTGTTGCATTAAAACATTCACAGGCATTATTTTAATCCTCCAGATATAATAGTTATTGGGCACAAAAAAAATTATTAACACAACTTCCATCAATATCGTACAAATGCTGGTGCAAGAATTTATTAAATACCCTTCTGAAAGAATGCGTCTGCAAAGCAGGGGAACAGATCTATTGGGAAAATTAGAAAAAGTATGTTTAGTGTCATTGAACTGAGATGTCTGTATGTAAGAACTTAGCACTAACGAAATGGAAAACGTTTTGTGTCCTGTGCAGTCTAGATATTAATTAAAACATTTGGGAAGTTAGGTTGCTTTTTTGCATAATACAAATTTAAGAATTCTAAGAGGCTGTACAATGTTGTGACTTAACTGAAGTGAGACATCCTGTACATGCCGAAGACTTTAATTAACCGTTTTTAAAATACGTGTAATGCATATTATGAGGCCCAGAATGTAATAAGTAGCTAATTAATATTACACGTTTTATTCCAAGATCCTATTAATTTAAATTTAGATTAGCCTGAAAGTGGAAAATCTCTGAATTGTTTCAGTGGGTGACTGGGTTTAATCATCAGAGGTCACAGAGGTGGAATTCGGCTGGATTTCATTATGCCAGAATATGTAAAACTTTGCTTTGCTTTTTAACTTCTTGGAATAAACTTACATAATTCATGAATATCTTTACGTAAAACGTAAACAAATTAGGACTATTTACCTACACAAGTTTATGGTTTAATCATGGAGATCATAATATATGTTATTGCTGATTTTATACTGTAATAAAAAAACTACCTATAATAAAACTCCTTATAATGTGATTTTAGCAAAATGCAAAACCCCAGTGTGTTGTTTATTTTGTACATACTAAATTTATTTGTTTTCCACACAATCAGTGTATTGAGCAAAAATAAGCGTGATTCTCATCATCATGGTACAGCCGTCACTGGACTTATAAAGGAGTTGACAATACCTCCATCAACATTTTACAAAGGTAGATGCAAGAATGTACGGAATATACTTCTAAAAGAATGTGAATGCTTTGGAGGGGCACAAATGTATTGCGAAAATAAGAAGTATTGTGCTAACTGCGATTGGTCCGAAATGCCTGTATGTAAGAACTCAACAACAAACAAAATGCGACATGCCATTTGTCCACAGCATTCTGAATCTAGTAAATAAAGCATTTGCAAAACTATGTTGTTTACTTACGCTACTAAAAAGTTGTCTGCGTTTTACAAAAACTAACACTATATCCCAAAGTGCAAAACTAGAATTTTCACATCATTTTCCATGCTTGATGTGTACTAACGCTTTTTTTTTATCAGCTAAAGGCACACCTTGTGTGAAACAAATAAGTTTTGTTTTCTTTGCTGCATTTAAGTAATTACGAGCAATGAGAAAAAGTGCGACGTAGATTATTTTGCAAGTAACCAATATCTTTTGGTATCGGGCAATCCTTGGTCTTCTATGAAGAATCAACCATAAGCCTTCATTACGACTTGATAAGAAACGACTATCTTGGTATTCTAGTGGGTAAAATAGAAATGGGGAGACTCATTAATGTGCAAGTGATTTGAATGCAGTTGGAAGCTTTTGCAAAACATTTCCTGTTTGACAAAACAATAATATACCACCTATTTAGTTCATTCACAGCACAGCGCCGATTCAATAAAAGACTAACATGTCTTGGCCTGCCCAAAGCAATATGTTTTCCATCAAATGCACTAAATAAGCAACAGGTATAGAAATGTTCTTATTTTATAAAGCAGCACTTGCTTTCAATTTTACTTGGAAAAGGCAAAAACAGTTTCCAGTCCTCTGGTTTCGTGTAGCGGTATCAAAAAATTTTATAACAGCAGTTATTGTTGTTAAAATACACGAGCAGATTTTTTCCAGAAAAGTAGAAAAACAATTTCTTTTCACGATGCGTGTACCCCGAAAATATTTTGTGGTATCAACAAATGTTTAGCCTTGTGCAATAAACCTAACAATTTTGCGCGTCCTTTTATTACATTTAAATCTCTAATTAGATAATTCAGTTCAGGTTGAAAAAATAATTTTGTCTGAAAAGATTTTCCGTAATCACATGTGAAATCAGAGTCAGATGATTGTGAATTAGATGATGAAAAAAAAGTTATCGGATGGTGTAGGTACTAGCACTGGTAGATGATCACTGTAATAAAAGGGTCTTTTGATTGAATTCTGATGTTGCACTGTCTGGGCTCGATTAAAAATTGATTCTGCAAATATACGCGACTCTGCAACTCTGGATAAACTCATTATGCAGGCTGTTAAACAAGTCTATATATTTATGGTAGTAGACGAACTTTAGATTATAAGGAAACCAATAACAAAGTTTAAATCTATTAGTAAGAAAATATTGTTATTTCAAGAAAATGAGATATTTTAAACCCCATTCTTCTACTTAAAACAATTTTCCAATCCATGGTCTGCCAAAGTACAAGAATATCCTGCTTCACGCCAGCTTTATCTCGTTATTGGCGCGTCGCGAGTAAAACGTTGAAATTAAATATTAAATTAATTTTTTGATAGGTGTTAACAATGCAATGTTAGCTGAACCATAGCCAACAGTTCAAATTTTCGTGAGATATTTAAGAATAAAACCATATATGCTGTAACATGTACGCCAACTGCAAATAAAAATACATGCAAAAAATTAAAAATACCTAGTAGATGCTTCTATACAAAAATGATAATAACTCCTATTGATAAAGTTTCTTATATTTACCTATTTTTATTCTTAGTAACCACAAAAAATTGAAAGCACGAAAGTGACGGTATACTATTGTTAGTACATAAAAATCAAGAATTACTCATAATGAGACACCCAATTGCAGTGTAAATCCTAAATTTTTATTTGAATTTATCTAAAATATTAAACACGAAATATAATTAACAGTTAATGTAGGTATTATGGCATACATTATTTCAAAACCTTATTAATTTAAAATTTGGCCAATTTAAAAACGAAGAATACCTTTCTTGTTAGTTCTCGTTGTTTAAAAGAATCGACCTTATTACCTTCACTTTACCCATTAGGAACCGTAAAGGTAAGATTTTATTTTGTTTGAAAAATTCTTACCTATCCAGTTGAGTCTAATTAAGTTTGTTTTTACTTTTCTTGGAATAATTTTAAAAATGTTTGAACGAGTTAAAAATACCCTTGCTCTATAAATTAGTAATTTAATTATAGAACTCGCTATTTAGAAATAACAAGCTATTGTTGTTGACTTTATACTGTAATAGAAAACCATAATAAAACTTCTTATGTTGTGTTTGTGGCAAAATGCAAAAGCCAAATGCGATGTTATTTATTTTGTACATACTGAATTTGTTTGTTATTCACACCATAGGTGTATAAAGCAAACTCAAACATGAGGCTAAACAATACCTTCATCAATATTTCATCAAGGTAGTTGCAACAATGCATTAAATCTATTTATAAAAGAATGTATGCGTTGAACGGGAACTAATTAGTAGGAAAATAAGAAATATTATACTATGCGATTGGAGCGAGATACCTGAATATAAGACCTTAAAAATGAACAAAATGATAAACGCCACTTGTGCAGAGCAACCGTTGGAAATTGGTGAGCAAAGCATTTGCAAAACTGTAGGTTTTGTAACGAAATTTCCGTTGCACACCACCACTTGATAATAACGCAATTAAAGTGTAACGTTGCCAAGTTGCAGAACTACATATTGACCTTGTCTGGTACGATTGAACGGACGAATCTCACATTTAACTCTCTCGTCATATTCATTTAATAAACACGTTGAGATGTTACTTTCTAAATATTTACAATACTATCATCCATTATTGGGCGTATGAACTGCGCCAGAAAAAAGGTATCAGCAGTTCTTCTTCAGCAGGTAACAATAGTTTCCTATACAAATAAGTCCGAAATTTTCTCTTTTATCCTCTGAACTAATTGCACTAGGCAGTAATAAGAAAAAATCGACGACAGTGCTGATAGGTTCAAACGTAAAACATAAATTTGACATCTTTGCTTGAATAATGTTAAGTAAGTTTTCTTATGCTTGTTTTTTAACAATCAGAAAGAAAAAATTACCAAAGTTTTACCAGTTATATTACAAAAACACAGAAAGAAAAGCTGTAGTTAAAATTATAAAGTCGATGTAGTAAAAACGCTGTCGTTAGAAACACCTCAATTGCAGTAAATACTACACTATGTCTAATCCATTCTCTACTACAGCAATAGTTAATTTTAATGTTTCATTATGGAAAAAACTTTTTAGTAAATTTTACTACATTACTGTAACTCTTACTTTTACAATATGGTTGACTTTATCAAACAAAATAGTACTCATATGCTTTACACAAGCATTAGTTAGTTTTACACAAGCATTAGTTAGAATCGACGAGTTAGGTCAGCCGTTCTTATGTTTGGGCGGTGTTATTAGATGGCGCCATAGTATTTTCATGTTGTTAAATGTTATACTTGATTAGTAAATAACCAGTATGAAGCGGGAAGCATTGACTTGCATTATCCTTCACTGATGGGTCCAAACAAAGACGAGACGATCGTTGCGAAGTATGTTGTTACGGACTAAAATGAGTTTTGTGACCCGGCGAGATGTCGTAGCATGATATAATACAAGGTGTGTCTTGAAGAAACGACTAGCTCTGTGGGTCGGAGATCGGGTCGGGGCATAAAGAGACTTCGATAGAGAAACTATAGCGGTAAAGGATTTAAGTCGAGAGGGAGCCAGTCTTAGTTTAATTGACCTAGATGGATGACCCACTGACCCTAAGACCGGTCAGCAATTCTGGTCCACGGTAATGGAGACGATAGAGATTCCACCTGCGACAGCTGTTCGATAATGCAATACTTACTTGTCGCTTTCCAGTGTACAGGCAGAGCACAGAGTCGAAATTTTCCGAAGCTTAGGTTCCCTGTAACAAATATTATCTTTTGCGTTGACACAACAGAAAACCGACAGGTGAAATTATAATAATTCATATATTCACACACAAAGGAAAAAAATATATGATCACAAATTTGCAAAGGCGATGTCAAAGTAGAACAAACAAGGAACATTAAGTTTCAGGTACATACATATTTACATGAAAACATAAACATCTAAATAAGAATAATAATAAATAGGTGCATAAAACAAAAATTTTTCTATGAAGTTTATCATCTTACGTAACTATAGTAGCCGCATCCATATATATGGGACACAAAAATCTCGAATTATCAATTGATTCAAGTATGTAAATATTACAATTTCGGCAAGCTTTTGTACAAGATAGCTAGATTGCTGAACAAAATATTTGAACTTCTTTTGTTTAATAGGTATATTTATCTTATACCTCTAATCTAGTTGATGCAGTTCGTATAAAGGATCGAATAAGATGCTTTTAATGAAAAAATTCCTGGTGTAATTTGTATTTTCCGATTCGTCAGTTTCATTGTCTTCTCTGTTTAATATCTTTTCCCGGTCTTTACAATTTGTGAATTCCGTCTTCCGTATGTTTCGCAGATTTTGCCCAGACTTCTGAAGTAAATCTTTTCACCACTTCGTTTCCTTAAATAATACTCGATACTTGTACTATCACTGCCAGCACTGTTTCATAATATTTTGTTATTCCCTGATTTTCAACAGAAGTAGACCTCAGAAAACTTTTTCTTCTGATCTGAGGATCACTTGAGTTTTGTGCGAGTGTTGAAACATCTACCTACTAAATTTTAGAAAACGAGTTTTTGTTCTAACAGACACAAATTAAACGTGTCTGGACTATAGAATGTCTTTTTTTCTTAGTTCACATGAAAAAAAAATAAGCACTCTTTTAGTCTTTTCTTAATGAACAATCTTGCTGCCGTAGGCGGCAAGTTGTAGTGTGGAGGTTATCTTTGAGGACTAATCTCGAGTTGTATGTATAGCCTGGTCCACAGTCTCATGGACCAATTAAGTTCAATGAAAGATTTAAGAGCAGCTACTACATTGTAGTGAGTAAGAACAAGTGAATGTTAATACTGTTTATTAAGTTTCTAAATTTCCTATTTATACATTTCAAGTTAGTTGACACAACAATAAAATAACAATAACCAGGTTACAAAAATGTTTTGCAAATATACATTTTACGAATCTAGGTAACAGTAAGAATATACAATTCTGCACTTTGCAATTATTATATAGATCACAACGTAAACACTTTATAGTATAATATAGTAATTTTCACCTTTTTGTATTGTGTAAGGTGAAACACATTTTCTGTTGCCTTGTGGTTTTGAAATGCTGATGTTTTTTCTTTATGAAATGTGACACAATGATTAAGAATATATGTTTAATGTGTTGCAAATAAAAAAATAATATTCACGTGAATAAGTGTGAATTTGACCTAAATAGAAATATTGGGTCACTGACGTGGATAGGTCACGTAGTTTACACTGGGTCAGGAATTAGGTCGAGTTGCTCTACAATCTATAAAAATACTGTTTACAATTTTGTATGCATCCTTTTATCTTTGCACTGCGACCGTGAAGAATAGTGATGTACGGAGAAGGGCGTAGTTTTGAGAAAGCATCTGTTATTAAACATAGAGAAAAATTGCAAAGAGCGAAGAAATAATGAAAAATACTAAGAGTTTCTTAAATTTAAATCTACAATAGGTAATTTGGCCCGCGCAGATTTAACGGGGATTTCGTAATTCATGAAAGTGTCATGACCCATAAGAATATCGTGACCCATGGGAATTTCGTGACTCGTAGGTACTATATGTCAACGAAAGTAGGCGTAAGTGGGTTGTAACCAAGGATTCTCCGTAAGTGAGTGGGTGCACACAGCACACAGTCCTCTTTGCTTACAAAATACAATACAACAGAATACACTTTTTTTTTAACACGATGGCGCACCAGCCCATTTGTCAAGTTATTAACCATCTAAATAATACGTACCGACGATGGATTAGTCGTCATGGCCCTATAAGATGACCTGCAAGATGTAATGTAGTAGTAGGTACTGTTCTGTTAAAAATTGCTAGAGTTCCTTTCTTTTGTTTTGTTCAAAACACAAAAAATTATAAATGTACATGTACGTATGCATAATTCAAATTTTAGTTGCAACTACTGCTTCTAAGCACTGCTCTCTACTAAATGCGGTTATTTAAATTAACAAAATTAGCGTTTTTATAAAATAACGCTTGAACCATCGCAGATAGACCCAAAGACCATTAAGTAAAAACGAAAGTAAATTGAATTTTAAATTTTATTATACAAAGATTTTCATATCGTTCTATTTAAAAATATCAAGTAATCCACGATTGAAGATCTTCATTTTCAATGATCCACAATGGGACCATAGTAACCTTTAACAAAGTTATTTGTAACACAACTGATGTAGCAGCCCGCATTTGACACGACGATCAAACCGTATCTTCGTATTCTGTTTAGTTCCAGAGATATTTCAAAATTTCTAAAACAATGTAAAACTAAATTTTTTCAAAAAATATTAAATATCTCGAAAACGGCGCAATTTAGAAAAAACATATGGTTAATAAAAATGAATCTAAATGTAATAGGGAATCCAAAAATGAAGTAATATAGAGGGTGTTCCTTTTGAAAAAATAAAGTAAGATACTGCCACAAACAAGTCGAACACCCTGTATAATTCAAAATATTTCTAAGTTATGCTTCCAGAGACACTATGTTGGTCTCTGCTTTTAATTTGTTTCTATCTGCTAACATAAAGCTGTCATCTTACTAGAGCGGAATTTTGGACCACCCTGTAGAACGATTCTGTTTTGAATTAATTTTAATTTGCTTTCTGTCTTAATTTTTAAAACAAATAACGGTAATTTTATTTATAACGTAAGTGTATTAGAAAAGCAACAGTAGAATGCTTATATGGATTCTGACTTGATCTTGACCTTCTAACACCTTCGACTTTGAAGTAACTTTGAAGATTTCTTTGATGATCTTTAAACATTCCTAACGCAGTTTGAAGCAATCGGAAAAACACCGAAGGTTTGTTTAGAATCGTCTAAATAAAAAGCGCTTTCAAAAGTGTTTAAGGATAACGAACCCCGAGCTAGAATCTACATATTAGTTATTCTACTAATTATAGGCATACCATTATGTATTCATTTAATAGTGTTGGACTTTCAATTCAAAGTTATTTTCGTTTTAAAATAAAATTTAAAAAATAAGAAATCTGGTATGATTATTGTTATCTTTACTTTTCAAGTGGGAAATAATTGGAAAATTTCCGTTTCGAACCTATTTTTAATTTTAAACTTTAAAATTCCTGAAATGGGTTTTCCTTGAAAAATCGACACAGCATTGTCACATAGATCACGATAGGATGTTATACAGGACTAGAATCCCAG
Organism: Ignelater luminosus; assembly: GCA_011009095.1. Taxonomy (NCBI): domain Eukaryota; kingdom Metazoa; phylum Arthropoda; class Insecta; order Coleoptera; family Elateridae; genus Ignelater; species Ignelater luminosus. The sequence continues at coordinate 48,022 of VTPC01002036.1, forward strand.
CAGTTTATACTTACTGTTTCAAGATTATTTCTCCAAGGAGATAAAAACAGACTGGTGAATGTATAAAGGTAGAAATTCTACTACA
>VTPC01002037.1:0-18282 GCA_011009095.1 Ignelater luminosus
GGCGGTTGTTACTTTAGGACACTTCTGTCGCGTGAAGATTTTCCCAATATTAGTAAATCATAGTTTGCGAACCCTTCCTACTGTTATTCCATACAGGGTGGTGCACCATAGAGAAATATCACGTGTTTTTGAATTTATCTGAATTTCTGCTTCCCCCAATGTTTGTCAAGGGAGATTTTGCTAATATGTTAGTTGGATAGGTTAGAGACCGATACGAGTCGGGTTCTTCTACTCGGGCCTCTAAGTGCCCGGCCCGAAGCTCGGATCGGTCTAAACATTTATCGGGCATTTCGGGCTTACACCCGATCAACCAATCTTCTCGGGCTATTCGGGCCATTTTGGGCCGTTATTTTTGCACCGATCGAAGGGGGCGGTCTTCGTACTGCACCGGACTGAGATCTATTTCGTACCGACTCGGACGGGCTATTGTTGTACTAACCCGGACAAGATTATTTTCATACTGAACCAAAGAGGAAGATTTTCGTACTGCGACGGATATCTTGGTCGGGTCTTGGGTTTAGGTCAGACTGGGCATCAGTTTAAAAATTTTTTGGGCTTTTCGGGACTACATCGAGTCAATAGAGCAGTTCGGTTCTGTCGGGCTTCTCGGACCGTTCGGGTTTGTCGGACCTCTTGGGACTTGGGTTTTCGAGCAGCATCAATTTTATCTATCTATCTCTAGGGTAGGTACTAAAGTTTTATTTTAACAAACAAAATTGCGGGAAGCAGGAATCTAAATAAATTCAGAAACGCATGCTAATTCCCTATGGCGCGGAATCAAATGCACCACCTTGTATACACTTAGCCTTCCCTCAAATGTTCTTGATAAAAAATACTTGAAGCTGCATTGTCTCAAAGTACCGTTTCTTAACTTCGAATTCTTCGTTGTTTTATATCACATTTTGCAATATGCTGTTGCAGATACACCGTGTATTGATTTGTAATTGAGACATATCAGTTTCCCATACAAAACCAAATAATCTCAAATGTTGGCTCCTCTAATTATTTTATTTTATATATCCTGCTTGTCTTTATTGAAAAAATTATTTATTGTGTTTATGCAAAATTCCAGGTCCTCCTGGTTAAAAGTTAAAAGAACGCAAATCCTTGCGCCTGCAATGGACGAATATTATTCGGTATTAGAGAGTATATCGAGTTAATAGGAAGCAAGAAAATAATTCTTTGCTTTTACAGTTTCTAATAATATTGCTTTTGTATTTGGAGGAATTACATGTCCTTTTTGGGCTCATAATCACTTTCTGATCAACTTGATGACATTTTAACATTCACTCATATTAACACCAATACGTATAATACAACAGGTTGAGGTAAACTGAAACGTTTGTTTACCTTTTGTAGCAACAACTAATATGTCATTTAGCACTATTATCATTATCATCCAAGCCATCTAATAAGAGTGACTTCAAAAACTACATAAGTCACTGACTAATGTTGTCTTTGCAATGAATAGAGAATTGAATGGCTAGATTTCGCAAATGGGCAAATGAGACTATTGTAGATACAAAGGTATCAAGTCCGCCAAAAACCGCATTTCGACAAAATAATGACTTATGCAGTTTTTGAAGTGATCGATTCAGTAATGATTCATATGAAGATATGAAGCACTTTCTTCAACTTCCGTTTACCGGATAAAATGATCAGACCAAACTTTCCTGAAGATTGTTTAAGTTATGGTCGTATTCGGACGAGGGTCAGTAAACTATAACAGACCGAACCGCGTTCAAGGTTTAAAAGATTTTTCATCCAGACAGGAACTGAGAACTTGAACGCAACGATGGCTTTCTAAATTTTCATGATTTTTGAATGCGTGAATACCAATAACAACAAAACCGCGAAATTTGAAAGTTTGATTAACTCAAAACCGTTGAATTGAGATGACCTAGACGTTCTCAAAGAATGACCAGAATCACTAAACGTTTGAAACGACCGGAAAATATTTTGCCCTTGAAATTAATTTTTAGTAGAAAACAAAAGATGAAAAATAATTTTGTGGTGAAAAGCAAAAAAATTGCGAATAATTCGAGAATGTGTGCAAACTCGCATGGATTTGGTTGTGTTGTTTTATGTTTCAAGGTTGTATCAATATGGGACTGTTTTATCATGAATGGCACGCCATGGAACAGATAGTTATCACACGGGCGATAATCTTCTGTTTTTTCTTGCCATCAGATTTTAGAAAACAGAATCTTGACTAAGTTCGAACTATCATTGGAAGCCTAAATCGCGATCTTTTACGAAAGCTTTTCCTGGTGGAGAATATCTTGAAGCCTACTCAGAAAATTACCAACTTAATTGTAAAGATAAATTGAACGACACAAGTAATCATCGATTGTATTTCGTTTGTTTAACAACTTTTACATCTCAGGAACGAGTAATCGTATCGAAATGGGCCTTTCGTTGTCGGTAATAGGAAGGAGGAGGCTTTTAAAGGATCCAAATTCTTTCGAGATTGGATTGTACCCATATCAGGAACGGAGATTTAATGACTTTTGCTATAATAGATGGTTTTGACTTAGGGTATTAGTTGGATTTTATTTTTCTTTGACAAGTGTCTAATATCTCAAATGAAGATGGAACTTTTTTTGTAGGTAGTAGTAAGAAGACTGTTCAAGATTTATGTACCAAGTTAGATAAATTGAATTTTAACCCAAAAAGACTTAATTACAGTTTTGGCGGTACGAATAGGATTTTCTGTTTGTTTTACGTCTGGTGCGTTCTAATTTGTAATTCTTTTTATAGTGATATTTCAATTTTGTAACTAAAATATTTTTAGATTGTTTTACGATTATTTGACGTTTTCAAGTATTATGATGCAGCTTTCTTTTGAACTGATGAATACCCTTTTTTGTCATAGTCTCGGTATTGTCTTTGTATTTTAAATCATGTTTGAACCTCACAAAAGACAGACAAACCGTTGCTGTATTTTTCAGATTCTACGTTAAGTTTCTTTTTATGTCTGAAACAAAGATCATTTGCCGCATCTGATTACAAAAGCACGTATTGATGTTTTTATATTCATTTTCTAGGATTTACATTTTATTTTTTGTTATATCTAATGTTATAACTGTAATCAACACCACTGATTAAGTATGATAACAAGGGCCTATCACGATGTGTCCTGTAAATAAATGTTCCCAATTAAAAGAGTTCACTAAAAATCCAATTATTTTATCGCTCTCCGTTGTAAATTTTCACCCTTCACACATCCCATTGGAAATTAACCCCTAGAAATATTCGGATTTGTATTCAACGAATTTAATTAAAAGTAAAGTATTCATTACAAAGATATAACTGCCTTGGGTTGTTTTAATAAAACCCGCATTCTTCTTATGATCATGTTTTTCTTACGCTTGGCGGCTCTGTATGAAACTAAAAATGAAGGATACATATATATAAAATAGTACCCAGAACGTAAATTACCATAACAACTAACACATTCAATTTATTTGAATCTCCAAAGCTTTTGTCCTGACTTTGCATTCCCTCTAATCTTGACGTAGCACTACAAAAACCTACTTTAATCCTTTCAACCCTTCTCTTCACCCTTTTAAAGGCATCCTACATTTATCCATTGGAATTTGCGGTTTAACTTTTATGGCGACTGCTCAAAAAAAGTCCGATTGTCCTCTTATCATCAAAAAGCACCGTTTACTTTAGAAATTCGATTTTCGATTATTTTGCAAGAAAGAAAATAAAAACCAGTTAGATACAACGGAACACATTTAGATAACCAAATACAATAATAAATTGATTAAGATATACGATATAGATATAACTGTAAGTCACAAGTAGAATTCCAATGTTAATCCTTTTCGGTCTAATAATAGACAGATATCCTTTAAGGATTTCCGTTTTCCTTTCGCATGTCATTCAATACAAATAAACATTTTCTATCAAATTTATTTTAAGATAACTCTATTCTTCTTGTAACGGATCCATTCTAAATATTTGTTAAGACTAAAAATAGTCTCTTAAGTACGTAGCTAAGGAACTTTATACAAAGCAGTTAAATTCGATAGGGGATCTTAAAGTATAAACGATCGTAGCTGTTTTAAGCCTTTACGAGAATTTCAACTAGTTTAAAGCGTGCAACAGGAAGAAAAGCTGAAAAATTTAAAATTAAAATGATCAAAGAGCTTTGCAACTTTTATCCTAGCGTAATGGCCTTTTTGATTTGAAATTCTGTACCTTTACGGGAAAATATTAAAGAAGCTCGCAAGACGAGCATTTCAAATAAGGCGTTGTTTTTGAAAATGTAATACACAAGGAGCAAAGCTTTACGTCGGTCATAAAGTTCGTGAAGCATTTAAAATTCTGTTTGCAGTACTTTAAAGTTTTTTATGCTAAAAATATCGTCTATTCTGCTCTTTATTTAGGTGAAACTTCCTTCCGGCTACGATAAAGGACTGGTTCCGTTAACTAAAGTGCGCTTTCTCGTCTTGTCCCATTAAATAGAGTCCGTTGATACATCTTTAGAGTATTTAGATATATAATAGAAATATAGAGGAACGGCTTCGTAGATCCTTTCTTTCAGACGGAGTTTTTGTATAAGGCCAGATAAACGTTTGGCTTAAAACAGATTTATTTGCATTTCAAAAGTGTGAAACAACTGGGAATGTCTATGAATTTATACGAAAACTAAAATTCACATTTGAAGTTTTCAAACCCTACCGTGAGAAACGCTTGATTTAGTTATTTTAATCCGGGGATGTTTTGCGATTAACTAAACACATATTAAGCGAGTTTTCGACTGAACTGGAAATGTTGTATTAGTGCTTTACATATAGAATTTCCCGTATGTTGTTATTTTATGTAATAATAGTATTTCCAGATTAGCTTGTTGTGAAGAGGGCAAGGTATATGAAATGATGAAGTGGTTAAGGCTTAGGCAGAATTAATGAAATTTATGTTAGTAATAAGATTTCGCTTCTGTAAGTTGTTAATGGTGCACTTAAAATTCGTAGCGTGTTCGCTCTTAGTTGCTAGAAGTCATCAATTAATGGTTGTCGGTATGTGTGTGTGTGTGTTTGCATAAAGCAACTAACAGTTATGCATATTAAAAATTAACCGTAACTTAATAATTATTTTAATATGCAGCTTTTAATGGACACAAAGGAAGTCGATAGGTGTATGAATATTTATTGCATTTTCGTTGTAATCAATAACGTTATTATTAAATAAAATATTCGAATGTTAAATTATAAATTAAAAATAGTAGTACAAATTCTTTAAGCATTCCAATGTAAATTTTATTAGAAAAAATTCAGTTAATGCCGAAAATTTTTACATTCTTATATAGGGAAATGTATGAGAGGTAATTTCAATTTAAATACAAAAAACCTGAATGAAAGAACCTCAGCAAAAATAAAACCCTAGTATTCATGAATTAATCATAGCTTTACTTTTTTTTATAACAAATTCTCCTTCATTAAGCTATAGGAAGTGTAACGAAATTAGTTTGCTTAATGTCGAATTTCCTCTTTTCACTTTTACACTTTCTTCGGGCTCAATAAAAAAGAAAAAAGCGAAAATTGCTGCTTGATTGTTAAATATTCATTAATAGTGTTGTGGTTTATAAACAATGTTCATTGCATTTTTATCGCAATATCATATGGTTTACAATTTAATTCACTGACTGACTGTACAAGAGCACGCGTAAACTTTTCTTAAAGATATTTATAATAATTATGTACGTCATTGCCTTTCAACGAAATCTCTTGAATGAACTGCTACGTAGATTAAATAATAAATTGACTAATTTTCTAAATGAGTAAGAACGCAGTGTAGTGATAAACTCTGATTGACAAAATCATTACGTTATGTTACTAATTTTAGCTGAATTAGTAAAAATTACGGAAAAGAATTGGAACTTTAATGAGGACGTTAGCTCAGAGATTTGATGTACGGGTAAAAAGCTTATAACGGGCGATTTTGTTAAATTTAACAAATAAAAAAAAAGTTAACCAAAAACCAATTTCAAGTATGCTGAAGAAATATATGATATTTCACGGCGTATTTTCGAATTCGCCACGAATAATATTAAATTTTCTCAAAAGTAGAGCAATTTTAATTAAAAATTGTAAAACGTCATTTCGGTAATGCAGTTCGCTCTGCCCACAGGTCAGCAAAAATACATTTGTTAATACCTACACCAAAATACTTTTATTCTGGAAAGAAAACAATAAAAAAAGATGAAAAAATTGTAACAATTCTTATAAGATACACAATAGTGTATACTAGTTACTTTCTTCTTCTTGTTTTCTTTCTTTCTGGCAACTTTTGCAAACGAATTCAAGTCCAAATCTAATTCTGCTGCTAATACTTCTCAAAAGTATTTATTTCTTTAGGCATGTTCAACCCTTTTGCCATCCTCTGCACTTTACTTTTTGAAAAGTCAGATGTTTTAGAATGTTTAGCTTTTAGCCTGTAGAATCTTTTTTGTACTTTTCTACTTTATTTCTTAGCTCTGAATTTTCAGCTTCAACTTTACGCAACCTTCTGTAAGCCATTGATCTGTCACGTTTCACTCTTTTTCTTCCAGAAAGCCTTTTAGATGAGCCTGGTGTTGGTACCACTGGTCCATAATTTTCGTTATCAGATTGCGGTGGAGTACTTGCTTCTGAAAACTGCGTAACAAGTTTTTTATCTTTTAATCTCTTTCTGTAATTTGCACTTGCTTTGACCCAATTTCTTCTTTTAGCTTTCTTTTCTTTACTTGAACATGCCATCAATAGTCTTAATAATCCAGCTTGGTTCTTTCGTTTATATCTTTCAATGTCCTGTCTTCGTTTTTCGTCGAGTTCTTGTGCCGACATTTTTTCTCGAGACTTTCTAACTCTATCTCTGTTTTGTGCTTTTTTTGCGTTCAGCTGATGTACTGATATTATTGTTTTGGTTTTTGTCTTTATTTGCGGGTGCTTACTTCAATCTAATCCCAATTTGGCAACGATCTCTCGTAGGTGTATCGGCATATTATGCGTTTTCTCCTTTTGCATTATTCGATGTAAGATCATCTTTACAGTTCTTTTACTAATTTTTTTTAATTGTGGAAGTCTCCATTATTCTCTGGCAAAATCGGAAAAATAAGAGTTACATCTAAGTGTTTCCATTATTTCGGTAATGTTTTTATCATTTCGGTAATGCTAACCGTTAGCGGAATAACCATTACCGAAATGATAAATAGTACAATACGGCAGCAAAACCACCTTTTCATGCTAACTCATTGGACAAATATTTGAGGTTATGTCCGTTACTATCAAACGTATGGCGTGCAGCAACTGTTTTAGACAATTATTTATATTGTCCTAAAAATATGCGCATTACCGATATGATATCCAATTAAAGTACGCTTGCTTTTTCTAATATGTTTCCAAAAATACTTACAAATGCTTTAAAATCAATTAAAACTTACCTTTGACTTATAACTGCGTTGCCACCGGAAAACACTCTGACTAAGTTTCATACAGACTGAAGCGTTATTTGAAAAGATATGGGGAGTATTTAAAAATTACCGAAATGACGTTTCATTTCGGGGACAAGCACAAATAATTGCATGGAAAGTTTTTGTAACATTCTACAGGTTTCTTAGGACTTCCTTAAAAAAAGTAAACCTTTTAATAACCTAGTCCTAAATTTAAAAATCCTAGAAATTATTTAAAGTATCTGAAACAAACCCATACAATTTGGGTATTGTAGATAGGGGCAATTACCGAAATGACGAATTTCATAGTTTCGTACTTAATTGTACAAATTTTTTGTCTTTTCTTTTAATGTAAAGCAATAGACAAAATTTTCAGTGGTACACTAAGTCTAAATTTTCAAATAAAACATGTTTCAAGCAGACTGGTTTCTAGTACACTAATTCTACAATTCAGGGACTCCAACTCGTCCTTTATAAGATTTTTGACCGTACCATGTACGATCCCTAGGAAATAATTTAAAACAATACGCAAAGACAAAAATGTTAAGAATAGAAAGAATTCTTATAGGGCAATAAATTAATGTTAACACAACCAAACGCCTAACAAGCTTTACCATTTAAAGTTTTTTTGGAAGGAATTAGTAGAACAGTAAACGATAATGGAAGGGAAGCTCCAAATAAGCAAGTTGTAAAGACGTATCCAATCGTAGGCCTATCAGAAACTCACTGGACCGATAAAAGACATTTTACCTCGAATAATCACAATGATATCTACTTCTATGGAAGTGATAATCAATCCAGAAACGGCGTGGCAGTGATAGTAAACAAAGACATTAAATATACTGTAAAAGAGTGCATAACAGTTAGTGATCGCATCATTGTTGCCAGCCCCGTCATTCTGAATGTAGTACAAATTACATACTCCAACAAGTGAAGCTCTAGATGAAGAAATTGGAGCGTTTCATAGTGAATTGGAACAAACACTAGGAAAATCACCAAATACAGAAATCATAACAATTGTGGGTGATTTGAATGCCAAAATTAGTGTAACTAAAGATCACAGCCTGGGAGAGACTGTCGGTTTGTATGAGCTTACTGAAAGAAATGTGAGAGAAGAACGCCTTCTACATTTCTGCATTGATAACAATCTATTTATTACTAACACAGGCTTTCAGCATCACCCGAGACGTGTATACAGTATGTCCAAAATTCGAGGCTCACCATTGTGATCTCGTAAAGGGTAAAAGTTACGAAGTCGGTTAAATTAGAAGTTGGCTCTTTTGGAGATCAATTTACTTATGCTTTTGTTTTTTCAAAAAAGTTCACTGCTTACTAGCTATTCGCTAAAAACGAAATTATCTGATTTCTTTTAAAGTGAAATATCTCAGGAACGAGCAAAGATAGAAAAGAACAGCAACGAGGGTGTTTTACAGAATTTACTCCGAAACACAAAAAAATTATTTTCGCAATTGTATTTTGTTTTACTTCGGCGGTGAAACGTAAATCCAAATTTTTTCTAATGGAACGCCTACTTGATTTTCATATTACTGAATAGCACGCCGTAAATGCTTTTCAGCGATACATGGTTTGACTTAGCTATTCTTTTGTTTTACCGAGTTATGAAGTGAAAATAATTTTTCCTCTTAGTGTGCCATGGCAGGCAGGTTTTAAAATAGAGAAAAAACAAGGATCATCGTGATAGAGGGTTAAAAACAACCAAAACCAATTAACGGAAATAAAAAATATCACCCTTGTAAATAATTTTGTGTACTTGGGGTCTATGATAACTGATAGCGGTGTGTGCACTGAAGAAATAATGTGGAGATCAGCAATTGCAAAAAATGCGATGGCTAAACTGACTAAAATCTGAAAAAGCCCTGAAATAACCGTAGACACCAAACTCAGATTGATCAGATGCTTGGTCTTCCCAATTTTCTCTATGCATCGGAATGTTGGACTCTTAAGAAAGCTGATAAAAAGAACATAGATGCGTTCGAGATGTTTTACTGGAAACGAATGTTGAGAACTTCTTGGGTAGCCCGTAGAACAAATGTGTCAATACTGGAACAACTGCATATCAAGAAAAGACTAACGCACGTACCAGAACTAATAATAAGCTATTTCGGACACGTCTTTCGAAGAAACGATCTGAAGAAGCTTACGATACTGGGAAAGGTGGAAGATAGAAGAAGACGAGATAGATCCCCCACAAGATACACCGACCACATTGTTGCAAGCATTGCCGCTCCACTGTTAGAATGTGCAAGAATGATGGAAGACCGAAAAAATGAAAGGACATCGAAAAGGCCAACTCACGATATCACGATGCCTGTGTTAGGTTAACGACTAAGAAGAAGAAAAAGAATAAAGACAGATCCTAGAAAAATATGTTACAATATGGGGTAAACTCGCGTAACTCCATGATAAATTTGCTTTTATTTCTAATTTAACCTTACCTTTTGTGAATAAAATTCAACTTAGGGCTCATATTAAACAACATATATTTAAGTATAAATTTCAATACCAAGAAAACTTATGTTCCTAATTAATGGTTAATAGCAATTTAAAAAACTTCTTAACTATTATTACTGGTAACTCCGTGATAGATGAGGTTACTCCGTAATAAGTCAGGTAACTGTATGTATCTAATCGGACTCACTTCCTGCTGTACATGCGTCACACATGAACACCGCATGCTCCACAAAACCAGTCTTGCTTCACTTTGGTTCTTGAAGCTATGTTCTTTCGAAGTGTTCCAGCAGCTGAGGTTAATGGCTTTCCTACAGCAGATAGTTCAGCTTTTTTGACAACTGAACATGGAGGGTTTCCAGAACGAGATGGTAATCTTTTTCTGGTGGAAGTTGCAAGTGATATCGGAAGGTTTCACATTAGCAGATGTCGATGGCTACTGAGCAGCAATCACTTTTGATTAAGACTTCTCTGGTGGAATGCTAAGTTGACTAGCTTGAGGAACTTGTAATAAGTGCTCCATGGAGATGTTTGGAGAATTAGACCTAGAAGAATCTGGTGTTTGATCTGCAAATAGTGAAGGGACCGAAACTTCATCTAGAATTGCATCTGCTTTGATAGGATGACACCCCGTCTTTTTCAAAACTATTAATAACGGCAAAAACGTGTCACACCAGGCTCGTTTAAGCAAGTGATTAAAACCAAATCTGCGCATCGATTTTTCTCAAAGATGCTCACGCATAAACCTGTCCAACTCCTTCCAATCCGATTTGAGAGATTTATAGACGCCAACATGAGAGGTGTGTTGTATGAGACGTAAATGTTATGATATGTATATCATTAGTTAAGCTAGGACGTTTTAGGTTTTTGGGCCCTGCATGCAGAAGCACGTAGACACTTAAAACATGCAAAACGACATTAATTACCCAGCAAATTTATTAAATACTGATGGTAATAGAGAACTGTATGAAAAAAAACGTAAGAATTTCAAACTTCTTCGTAAGCTTTTAACAAAAAACCCCCCATCGATAATTTAAGTTTTGAGGTTAGGTATTGATAAAAGGACATCTCAGCCACATTATTGCTAATTTTCAACATCCTTAATTAGTAACTTTTTAAGCTCCAAAATTAATTACATATCTTATGTTTCTCTAGTTAGTTCTAGCTCCACTCTAGCAACCCTGCGCCTTCAAATAGCCAACACAGGTTTTTAGTTGAGCAGAGACTAAAGTCCTTCGGTTCTGTTGTAACAAACCCGAATAGTTTGAATCTTTGACGCGACAGCGCCTCGCACTAGCATAAGATATGTTCTACTGTTTTGGTGTCTTCCCCGCATAATCTGCAGTCCAGATCACCGTTGAGCAATTTCATATTTTGTAGGTGATCTCTCACAGAGAGATGGCCTGTGAGTAGCCTTACTGTGATTTTTATCTGCTAATAGCTTTCCATACCTGTTTCTGTGATAATCAGCCCAAATCTGGCTTTGTCGCTCTTTGATCGACGTGTTTATAGCTTCTCTAAGGAAACAAACGCTTAGGTATTTCTAGAGCCGTCTCTGGCCATAGAATGAGTTTTCCGACCCTTGTTTAGCTAAATTATCAACTTCTTTGTTGCCTTCATGTCTACTATACCCAGCTTGATTGTATTTTGTATCTGCCAGGGTGCATAGCGTGCGAAGGCATTCCATTACGAGTTTTGTCGTCATTCTTCCCTCTGTCTGTATATATGTAAATCCGTTTGTTTACATAACATAATGCACCTATTATTGCATATACTTCTGCCTGAAAGTCTCAGCCATTTTGGACGCGCAGTTTTTATGTAACAGTCGTTTGAGTGAGTTGATGTGAGTTTTTTTTGTGAAAATTGACCAACTCGAGTATCGAGCTGTCATTAAACATTTGTTTTTTAAAGGCAATACGCCTTCGCAAATAAAAGATGAGTTGGATTCTGTGTATGGGGACTCTGCACCATCATTTACCACAGTCAAATTTTGGGCTGCTGAATTTAAACGTGGCCGTAAGAGCTTGGGAGACGATGAACGTTCGGGACGTCCAAAAACTGCAACTACCGACGAAAACATCGCCAAAGTTCACCAAATGGTGCTAGACGACCGCCGAATTAAAGCGAGAGAGATAGCAGAGGTTATGAACATGTCAAAAGAACGTGTTTGTCACGTATTAAATCAACATTTAGGCATGAGAAAGCTGTCCGCGCGTTGGGTGCCGCGTTTGCTCACGTTAGACCAAACACGTGTTCGAATGAATATTTCCAACGCTCTTTTGGCGCAGTTTAGGCGAAATAAATCCCGAGTTTTGGCGCCGATTAATTACTGTAGATGAAACTTGGATACACCATTATACGCCCGAAACAAAAATACAGTCCAAACAGTGGACTGCAAAGGGGGAACCGGCTCCAAAAAAAGCAAAAACTGTTTTTTCGGCTGGGAAAGTGATGGCGACTGTTTTTTGGGATAGTCATGGAGTTATTTTAATCGATTATCTTCAAAAAGGAAAAACCATTACAGGAGCATACTATGCATCATTACTTGACAAGCTGAAGGCAGAACTTGCGAAAAAAACGGCCACATTTGCAGAAAAAGAAAATCCCGTTTCACCAAGACAACGCACCGTCTCACACCTCAGCGGTTGCCATGGCGAAAATCCACGAATTACGGTTTGAACTGCTTGACCATCCGCCTTACTCACCAGATCTAGCCCCAAGCGACTTCTTTTTGTTCCCTCATCTAAAAATTGCGCTCGGAGGACAAAGATTTTCGTCAAATGAAGAGGCAATCACCTTCGTGAACAATTATTTTGCAGAGAAAAATGCCGAGTACTATTTGGACGGGTTACAGAGATGGGAGCATCGCTGGGAGAAGTGTGTAGAGTTACAAGGAGACTATGTTGAAAAATAAAAAAAAATTTTCAGAAAAAATGTCTTGTATCTTTGTTAGGTCGGAAACTTTTCAGACCACCCTCGTATTTACCTCTAGAACTGAAAGCAATGGCTTGCACTTCACTCATCTTTAATAATAATAATAATAATTACGATAAATCACCTAATAAAACGCGAAGACGAGTAGTGGATTAACCAACCAACAATGTGGGTTAGGCCACTATTGCATTATATAATATTTCAAATAATCAAGAACTAAAACGATATTAATGTGCGTCTTCATCTAGTAAAATAATTGCGAAGGTCGCTTGAGCCATTGTTGCTCTGAGAGTTTTATTTATAATACGGATTCGACTTAAAATCTCAATTTTGTGGCTTAAACCGTTAGTATATATTGCAAAGTAGGTTCAGTGTCAATTGGCGTGATGATGTTACATAAATCTCACATTTTTTTAAACCTCATTTAAAAATAATTGAAATAAAATAAAATCAAACTGTCTGAATATAAGAACATTTACTGTCACTTATAAACTATTTTAAAACAATCTTTGAATTTATAAAGAAAGCTCTACAAGAAAAAGTGTATGTTCCGTTTTTCACGAGACACATCGTAACAGCATTTAACCAAGATCTTTTCGAACCATTTTATGATTTTCCACTGAAACCTCAACACAGATAAAAAGTGTGATACTATGTATAGATATAATTTTTTGTGATACTTTGATAAGAAACCCAACCTCTGCTAATATCTCTGTAAATATCAATATTATTATATCGATAATATAAAGGTATAAAAAAATGTGATCAAGTTGGCTCGACTTCACTTTATTTACCTGTCCAACTTCGTCTAAAATGGTATATTACTAGCATTAAGATTAAAATAAGCGAGTTCCTGGAGATTTTCATTTTACAGATTATGTATGAACCCTACAGGTGCAAGTCCTTCGCGTAGGGTAATCAAAATGTAATGCAATGATCCTGTTGTAGGATGAACGTTAAACCACGTGTTTATGCTTCACATACTCGCTAGGAGCTTTAGCAAGCCATGGGGAACGTAAATTATTATATGCTTGGCTTAATAAATTTATAAATCTAGTGGCTTATCTAAAACAACCCTTAAGCTATCCAGTAACATTTTTTTGTCTGTTACTTAATTCAAATTGTTTCTGTACTTCTGCTATATTTAAGAAACTTCTCAACAAATTTATTTTATTTTAATTTTAATATCTACGTCATGAATTATTAATTAAATTTAGTTTGAAGATGCTGTAATTGTTTGCGTTTCCTTTTTCACAATTGCAGGAGCGGGCTTGATTACCCTCTGGTTGGTGAGGTTTCGGTAGAATTTCAACGAAAATCGATAGCGTTCGTCGTTGCACAAGGTTATAATTTTGTAGTTAGTTTTCGATTTTATTGAAAGATACAAAATGAAAATCATATTTCTGGACTTTTTATGTTTCTTAAAAAGCAACTTGTTAATAATTGCGGTATAATGGACGTATTAATTAGGCATGCTAATCCTTTTCTGAATAAATTTGAAAATCCTTCGGGATTAATTTATATTCAGGATCAACGAAATTAATAAATTCTGTTTTAGAACCTTGTAAGTGATTAATTAACATGGCTATAGTCGTAATTAGAAACTCACAACCCCCCTCTGCTAATCTATTTTGAACTTCCGTTAAGTTTACATTAAGTAAGATTCGAAAGCTAAAAGAAAATCAACCAACGTCATTGGATATAAATGGAATACCCATCAGTAAAGTAGGGAAAAGTTTGGAAGGGCTTTTAAAAAATACTTTTGCACAAATTTAAAGGGCTCTCTTTTTCTATAGAACTGCGCAATTAAGTTAGAAAACGATCATTTTAAAACAGAATACTAAAGGTCCCTCAATTTTACATCTAATCAGCTATGTATAGAAGAAAAGGCAATTAACGATTGGCCATTAAATAGAAAAAAAGCCCTACATAAAAACGAATTAGGCAAAAGAAAATTGATGAAAATCGAATTTTGTCCGGATGTGGGCGTACAATATTCTACTTTTTTTTCCGTTTTCATCTAAGTGTAAATCGATGGAAATCTGTTTTTTTCTTGTGATTGTACATCAGCTCAATGAGCGAGTTGTAGCATTTCAGGAAATATTTATGGTGATTGTTTTGTTACTACTTATTGAACTCCCTTTAAGCTTCATTAATGAAATTGTTTTCTGAAATTTTCCCCTTTTTGAGAATAACAACAAACCAACGCAAACAAAATTACCCTACATTAAACAGATTAGAATTATGATGCCCCTAAATACTTTAAAATAATATTTTAGGATAGCCAGTGCCACATCATTTTTATTTATATGCTTTGTTTGCTTTAATTAATTACAATGGGCGGTGTATGTACGATTTTTTTTGCAAACGTGCCATGCTTTAATTCATTAATTCTTCATAATGAAATAAACATTTCTTACTTAATGTGTCTGTAGGGAGACTTAAAAGGGTCAGCTTTAATGGGCAATAATTTTTATTAAATTTTATTAATAATTAAAATAATACCGTCATTCCGTAAATTTTAGTACCTTTTTTTAAATGCGCTTAAAACAGTTTTATGAAAATTTCTCGAATGAAAGCTCAAAATTAACGAAAAGGAATACAGCCAAGTGGAAATAGCAGACATTGCTATTGGCTCAGCATAACTTAGAAAATAGTTTCTTGAGGAAATTACACCAGCTATTTTGTAACTAATGATCCAGTTTGAATGGCGTCACAAATGGGAAATTTGGTCGTCGAAAACAGAAAGTAACAAGTTCTAAATGTTAATGTTATTACTGTCGAACAACAATTGTAGTTTTTTTTTATTCAAATGTGTACTTAATGTTGAATTCATAGTTGTTAAGAAGCTTTTATTAATGCGCTTCATTTCACTTTCTTCTAAACACTGTATTTACCTTTCCATGTTTTTTTTGACTTCATGTAGTTTTTTAACTTTTCATAAACACATTTAGTACCTATAATAAATGAAAAACAATCTGCATCATAATCTGTAATGTGCTGTGGTGATATGGACTGTAATTAGAATATTTCATCTCATGGGTAGTTAACTTAATCCAACCTTTAGAGTTTGGACAATCTTTTTGGTTATTACCGGAGAGATCAAAGATGCAATATTTATTTTATTGCTAGGTATTTTGAGTCAGTTGCTGTATTGATTAGAAGGTACAGAAATTTTTGATCTGTTTTGGAACACCTTATCAAAGTGAGATAATTACTACTTATTTACGTTAGAAATTCAGAAATAAAGCGCCCCCAGAAAGGAGAACAATTCACCCAGCAGAGGAATTAATTGTCTTTCTATTTGTCTCTTTCCTCTTCTGGCGACCATTGGCGACTACTTCCATTTCTTTTTATTTAGTGAACCGCCTCCATCTCTCTCACCTCACATCAACACTTAATTTATTTCTGCTTCCATTCCCTTTCACACGTAACGTGGCCTAGTCGTCACTATACGTGGAAATCCCCAGCCGACAGTACTGAAAACACAGTTCCATATCAGATTGACTACATTTTAATCAACAAACGCTTCGGAACAACGATATCAAGAGCGTGTAGCTACCCAGGAGACGACGTCACTTTTGATCATGTAGTCCTGGTAGCATCGTTTTAAATAAAACTAGCACGTCTTGAGAAAAATCCATCCTAAAGACGAATTGCATATGAAACATCAAAACAAACACATCTGAGAAATGTAGTTAGCGAAGAAATTAACTTGAAAGTGAAGACTTCGATTGAAGACAAATTTGAAAAAGGTGAAAACCTGACAAGTCTACGGGAAGAAATGGAAAACAGTATGATAACCACTGCAAAAGACAAAATAGGTTACATACAGAAAGACAAAAAGCAGAGCTGGATGACAGATGAAATGCTAGCTCTATTTGAAAAACGTAGAGAATGCAAAGAAATATAAAACAAAAATTCGGTCAAAAATAAAAAAAAGCTAAGAACGAGTGGCTGAATAAATAATGTGAAGAGCTAGAGAGATTACAGGTGGTGTATGATGACTTTAATCTACACACAAAACGCTTAAAGAAACGGCGGGAGTGTACCGAAAAACAAACAATTTTCCAGACTAGAAAACGATGAAGGAGAGCCTGCTGACGACAATCAACAAAAGAAAAGCATATGTGAGACATACATTGCCAACATCGTTGCAGAAGACCGCGAGCGGGGCCTTCCATCACAAAAGAGGAAATTGAGAAGGCAATACGGACATCAAAAGACAATAAAGCAACTCGCACACACGAAATTCCAGCAGAACTAATTTAACTCCTCGACGATAAAAATGTTCAAAAAATTTTTAATAAAATCTATGAGACAGGGGAATTTCCCTTCCAATGGCTTACGTCAGCCTTTACATCCCATTGCCTAGAGAAAAAGTGATACAAAGAAATGCTTTGAATATAGACTCATTAGTCTTATAAGCCACGCACTAAAAATATTTTTAAAAATCATCCATTATAGGATCTCAACAAAGTGCGACACAAAACACCGGAAATTCTCAATTTGGCTTTAGACAGAGCATGGGAACTAAGAAAGCAATAGTTGCAACACAGGTGCTAATCCAGAATTGCTACGACCAAAGATGTTGTATTCTGTTTCCTAGACTATGAGAAAGCCTTTGACAAGGTTCAACATCAAACACTTATGGAAATACTGAAACGAATGGATATTGACCAAAGAGACATTCGTTGCATAGAAAACTTATACTGGAACCAAACCACAGAAGTAATTCAATTTGTATTCAGAAAACATCTTTCAAGAGGCACTGGAAGAATGTGAACTAGGTATTAAAGTAAATGGTGTTTGCATAACAATATACATTATGCAGACGACACAGTATTAATTGCTGACAATATAAATGACCTTCAGTACCTTCTCAATGTAGTCGGCGAGCAAACTACGAAGATGGGTCTTAACATCAACATTACAAAGACAAAATTTATGATAATTAGCCGCCATCTGGACGAGTTTAGAGGCTCACGACTACTGTATGGAAATCAGCGAATCGATAGAGTACACAAATTTAATTACCTGGGAATATGGCTGGACATCTGATATGGAAATAAAGATCAGAATAAAAAAATCACGGTGTGCATTCATAAGATTCAAGAAAGTATTTACAAACACAGACTTTGACCCAGGCCTTAAGATTAGATTTGTTGAATGTTATGTCTGGTCAGTGCTTCTGTACGGTGTGGAAAGCTGCACTCAAAAAGTAAAAACAATGAACAAAGCTGGAAGCGTTTGAAATGTGGCTCTACCTTAGGATGCTTAAAATACCATGGACAGCAAGAAGTGCTGAGAATGATGAAAATGGCACGTCAATTATTACTAAACATTAAAAGAAGAAAAACGTCATATAATGCGCTACCAAAAATACTAATTCTTGCAATTAATAATAGAAGAGAAAATCGAGGGAAGGAGAGCAATTG